>PVJI01000567.1:0-247626 GCA_004026765.1 Micronycteris hirsuta
TCTCATCAGGATCACTATTCCAACCCCCCCCCCCCACTTGATTTCAGGACTTAGTATCTCAATGGAAGTGACCACTAACAGGTGCAGTTGTAACCCGCCTGCCCTTTGATTGGATTTGCCACTGGGTTCCATGTACGCTGTGCTAGGTGAAATTTAAAAGCTGAATAGCTAAGTCATTTTGTATGCAGAGTAGGTAGCATTTTAAAATGCCTCATTCTCATTTTGGAAACCCAAGGTTAATGGAATACTTCTAACTATGGTAGGCTTGGGCATTGAAGTTATACGTACGTCTCGAGATGCGCTCTTTCACCATGGCCAAATCATTGGGTTTTTAATCACTAAAAGCATCATTTTTTTTTTTACGTATAGGATAAAAATAAAAAGGAATTTTTTGAAGATCTTCGTGTAGCGAAACATTGTGATGTTAAAGTTTATACTTGAAGTTATTCTAGAAATCAGCTAATTTAAATTTTCTCTTTTCTGCATTGATTACCTTCCTCTGTATTATAGTCTTTTCTGTAAGGAAATGTCAGATTAGCCCCTCCCTTTACTTTCCTCGGTGTTTAATAAGCATGCGCACTTTAAACATCGCCTGTGAATCCTCGTTCTTCTCCCCTTTGTGATTTATTTCCCGATTTGGGACTCAGAGTGGCACATGATTTCTGGGCGACTTGCTTTCTTTTTGAAGGACAGAGTTCTTAGTCTAGATTATGTCAAATCTCTTGAGTTTCGTGAGGTTGTAATCAGGTAAAGTTCACATGGAACTAAAGAATCAGAATCGATTAAACTTCTGCCAGGAGGGCTAAGTCAAATAAATGATTGCATTCGCCAGTGCTCCCCCTTCTGTAAGCTTTCGTTCACTGCTGTTTTAAATTTTCACTTGAATAGGGCTTTTAGGAGGCTTGCATTTAGAACGTCTGTTCTTATTTTTTTTAAAAGGAGAGAGATAGCTTTATAATTATTATGTAAGAACTCTGAAATAGGAAAGAACACATTGGCTAGGCATATTACAATTACTTTGTCTTGCATCTGGTTATGTTGGCATATTTATTTAATTAAATTCCCTGCTAATTATAACTGTATGTACTTGTGTTAATTATTATTTTCTCAACACAGGAAACAGTGTAATTCTTTAAAGGAAAGCAACTTGCTTTCTCTTTAAATTAAATTTCAATTTAATATGCTTCCTAAAATAATAGTAGTGACATTTTATTAGGAGGGTAGTTGAAAAATATTTATCTACGTCAGTGGAGTTTGGACTGGCTAAAATTTAACAGAGTTGTTTCAATATCAAATTGTACTTAGGAATCATAAAATTTTAGAATATAATGGTCATCATTACCAAACCCTTTAAGGGAAACTGACCTCCCCTCCATACCTCCCGGTCACCAACTCTAGAAGAGAGAGGGAGAGAATTAGTACTTCACAATGATTGTCAAAGACCCGACAAGTTTACCTTCTAATATATTTGCTGAGGCATTTGTTCAATGTGCAATCGCCCAGTTCACTCAGTTGTGATCACTCACAAGACTTAGTATGTCTATAGGCGTCCTGAGCTTGCAGATCTTTCGTTAGAGTTCAACTAAGATTCCCAGTGGAGTTGAGTCTTTTCCATTTCACTTTGTCTTCTTTCAGTTTCAAAATTCTTCTACGCCTATAGTTTTCCCCTTCCTCTCAGTCTTTGTCAGACACTAGATATTAAAAAACACACCTGTTCTGTGTCACTGCTCCGTTTCATTTGTATGCACTTTTTTAAGTTAATTTTTTTAGAGAGGGGAAGGGGGAGAGAGAGAAACATCGATGTGTTGTTCCACTTATTTATGCATTCATTGGTTGATTCCTGTATGTGCCCTGACAGGGGATCGAACACACAACCTTGGTGCGTAGGGACGGCACTCTAACCAACTGAGCTACCCAGCCAGAGACTCATTTGCATGCATTCTTGCATCAGTTCAGAGGGCTTGATTTTAGTCTGTTCTTTTCATCATTTAGTTTAAAACTGATTTCTAGACTGGAAGAGATTAGCCAGAGAATTTATATGTATACATGAGGTCTGTCCAGAAAAAGTCCAACCATTGATAATCTAACGAGAACCGTTTGTGCAACATCTCTGTAACCTGGCACGCAAGGAGAGTGGACTGGAATGCACATGCGTGATCAGTGATGACTTCACCGTACTAGTCAGTGGGGGCATTACATGCCTTTGAGCAAGCATGTGTACTGTGTGGCCCTCACGTTCAAAATGAGCCAGTGGAGCAACGAATCTGCATCAAATTTTGCGTTAAGCTTGAACATCCCTCTGCAGAAACTATTCAGATGATTCAGAAGGCTGCAGCTCTGGGCAACTGGTGATTGGCACTTCATCATGACAACACACCTGTTGACACATCACGTCTGATGCAGAGCTTTTTGGCAAAACATCACCCAGGTGACTCAGCCCCCATACAGCCTAGAAATGGCACCCTGCAACTTCTGTCATTTCCCAAAACTAAAATCACTTTTGAAAGGGAAGAGATTTCAGACTGTCCATGAGATTCAGGAAAATGCAACAGGGCAGCTAATGGCGATTGGGAGAACTGTGTGAGGTCCCAAGGTGCCTACTTTGAAGGGGACTGAGGTGTCAATGTCCTATGTACAATGTTTCTTGTATCTTGTATCTTCTTCAATAAATAGCTCTATTTTTCATAGCACACGGCTAGACACCTTCTGGACAGACCTCGTATGCATGGCCCATAGACACAGGCAACAGTGTGGTGAAGGCCAGGGGGGTGGAGGGCCGGGGCTGGGTGGAGGAGGGCAGAGCTAAAGGATGGCAGAATAAGGGATCTCTATAATGTGTCCACAACCAAAAAAGTAAATAAACTCTCTCTCTGAAATACCTACTTAAAATTCTTTTGCAATTTAGTTTTCCTGTTTGCTACCCCTAATTTACATTAAAAAAACCTTTCTTTTCTATCTCAAGAACTTTAGCTCTGACTCTAGACAGAAGTGGGTTTAAAACATCCCTCTTCAGGTACACTGCCAATTTTCTGAGCCCTGGAGTCTTGACACGTACAGTGGGACTGTCCGTGGTGGCTGCCGTGTAGGGCCAGAGAGAAAGTCCAATGATAGCCTATGTAAAGCATCTAGTTTACAATGTCAGCCAGGTTAGGTAATGAACCCTAATTAGGCAAATGAAATACTGCAGTGGTTTTTGAGAGGGATTCCTAGTTGTCATCTAAAATTTGTATTTGGCTCACAGGAAGATATTGGCTATTCGCTACATGATAACACCAATGGATTCCCTAAAACCTGATGCCATATTTGATACTCAGTTGACCACAACAAGTGCTTTTTGATTGACTGCCACATACCAGGCATGGAACTGTGTACAAGAGGGAAAAGGCAAGGCCCCTCTTCACCGAAAGCCCTGGTCGAATGAAGAAGTGAGACCGGTAAAGGGTATTTTCAAAATGCGGTAATAAGGTCTGTGGAAGAAAGATAAAGAGCAGATTATGGGAACCTAAAAAGGAGGTTGTTATATCAGAGGCCATGACATTTCAACTGAGTCTTTAAGAACAAGTTAGGAATCAGGCAGGTGAGGCCTAGGGGCCGGAGGTAGGAGGCACCTCCAGGGTGCTTCCTGCTAGAATGGGAAGCACAGAGGCGGGGGCACCTGACCCGCCAGCGCCTGGGCTGGCCGCATGCAAGGCTGCAATCATTGGCAGGCCAGCTCTTGGACCCCCGAACTCGCTCCCCACACCTCCGCGTCATGCTCCCCACCAAATGTGTGGGAACGAAACGTGAACGCGTGTAATGAGGCTAACTGAGGCCTCATGCATCGTTCTGCAATAAGTCCATTTACGATAAACACTGAGAATTTCACTTGCGTTGCCGAGAAAGCCACATTTTGTGGTTTGATAGAGGCTAAACTCGCCCACCACTCACACACTCGCTGGGCTGCTGAAGTGGGAAGTCTCATTCCCGATTAATGCACCATTTCTTAGAGACTCAGCAGACGTGGTTTGGATCCGTTGTATCTTTCTGTCCTGGGGTTGTGTCTGGTTCACATTCCAATTTTAAAGTCTGCACTCACACTGTGCCTAGAGCCACGTAGCTCATGATGGACAACTGGTTTCTTTTTACTGTTCTTTTTATTAACAACTAAGGGAAACAGCATTTTTTTTTAAGACTTGCTTAAGAGAAACTTGTGGTTATTTGCTAATGGGGAAAAATATCTTTAAACACAATATGTCAATCTTGTTTCCTAGATAACAAAGCAAACCTGAGACAGTTTTGGACTTTTCCTTATTCCTTTCATCATGAATGTTTAATATCCAAAGGAGCTGATTTTTGTGCAGAATTAGCTTCCAGGTTTGAAGGACTATTAGCAGTCACCATGGGGAGACTTCAATTATGTCTTCTACTCTTTTTTTTTTTTTCCCGCAGAACAGAATCTTTATCCATCTAGTTATAACAGGTGCCTTTGTTTCATGGCCTCATGGCTGTATTTTAAATATGTCCCCCTGTGCCAAGATGAGACATCAAGAAAGTGTCTTATTTTACTTTGGGAAGGAGCAGAGATTAATAATTAATAAGCTTGGAAAAATCAACACGTATAGCCTTTCATACATGTGGAATGCCACGTTGATCTCCCATGTAGCTATGCCAGTAAAAATGTTGTAATGTTCTTATCATCATTTGATAATCACATTATTAGTTAACTTGTTTTTCATCACTTAACTCATACCAAGCATATAGCATGTGTTTATCTTTACAGCAGAGCCGTCACGCAGATGCTCAGATCATACCCAGTTTATCTGTGAAGAAACTAAGGCTTCAAGGAGTCAGCCATTCACCCGTACCCTGCAGCAGACGGGGCTGGGAGAGGCCCTCATGCCTGCCCGATTCCGGAGCCTGCGCCCTTAAAAACGACGCCGCACTGCGTCTTTTTCATTCATCCATGAGAGGCTGAAGTAGACTTTCCACATGACAGTCCTCAATGTAAACCATGATTTATTTGCTCTTTTATGATAGTGTTTGTTAACTTATTAATAGTTTTGTTTGTAAACACTAAGCAAGCTGGTGTCAATGTAGGCTTAGTAAGATATTTACTCAGCAAGGTTGTTTTGGCTAATAATAAGCCAAACCTTACACCAGGCATTGGAATTAAAAAACTAAAAAATGATATTTCTTAATCTTGAGGACTTGAGAACATGTACAAAAATTCCCAATTCCAGAAAGCTCTGGGAAATGAAGGTTTTGTTTGTTTCCTATGAGGCTCATTTAATATTTATATTGGGTTAGCCCAAAAGTCCGTTTAGTTTTTTCCATAAAATAAAAGACACACTTTTCATTTTCACCAATGACTTTATTGATTTGGATATTTGAGTATGTCGGCTATCTCTCACTATTGGCTTCCAGTGGGTAGAGGCCAGGGGTGCTGCTCAACATCTTCCAATGCATAAGGCAGCCCCTCAGCAGAGAATTGTTTGGCCACAATGTCAATAGTACAAGAAACTTCATGAACCACTTCTGACACATTAGATCAGTCACAGCACCTTCTCCGTACCCTGCACACGTCTTTTTGTGTTCAGTTGCATCCTTTCCTTTCTTGAAATAATACACCAAAAATGTTGCATATTTTCTTTCATCTTCAGTATTACGATGGCTGCACAGAAATTCACCAATTTTGATAACTTTTTGGAAAATGCACGCTGATATGACAGCTGTCACAATGCAACCTAACAAAATTGTTTCGAGTGAAGTTAAAGACAGCTGAGCACTACTAGAGCCATCTCATGGGAAAAACTAAATGAACTGTTTGGTCAACCCGATATATGACCTGAATCGATATGTGGCCTTGATTTGCGCTCCTTAGTATAATTTTATATATGTGCTTGATTATGGGGTACTGCTCCAGATTCTGCTGGAGTTGTTACATAACGAGTAATAAATGCCCGTTTCAGTTTGTAAGTTCCGAACTCTCTCATTTCTGAAATACAGCTGGTCCTAAGGCTTCAGCACAGGGAACTCTGGACCCACACGTGAATGGGGGTGCGGGAACCCGGGAAAAGGAATGATCACTTGGCCTGATTGAGTCAGGAGAGTCACAGAAGAGAGGTTTCAAGCACTGAGAATTGAATTCCACAAAAGGTAGAAGGCAATCCAGGCAAAGTTGAGGTCAAGGGCAAAGACAGTCATTGAAGAATCCGGCTAGTGTGTGTGTGGGAAACAGAACTAGAAAGGCAAGTTGGCCCAGATTTTGGAGGGTCTGGCCTGCCCCAGGGAGTGTGCTCGGCTCTTCTCTGTGCCTCAACCCTGGGCAGGCCTGGAGAGGCCTTAAGCAGAGAGTCATCTCATTGAATGTCTGCATTAAAGAATTCCACTTTCCCACACTGTGGATGCTGTAACAGTAAAGGGAGTCCAAAATGACGAGGACTGAAACCAAGGCAGTGTCTGTGATTAAGTAAGAACACAGAAGAGGAGGTGGGTTGAGAGCTGAAGACCTGAAAGCTGACTTTTTTTTAAAGATTTTATTTATTTATTTTAGAGAGAGGGGGAGGGAGGGAGACAGAGAGGGAGAAATATCAATGTATGGTTGCCTCTCACATGGCCCTCACTGGGGACCTGGCCCGCAACCCAGGCATGTGCCCTGACTGGGAATCGAACCGGGACCCTCTGGTTCCCAGCCCATGCTCAATCCACTGAGCTACACCAGTCAGTGAAAGCTGACTTTTGACTGCTGGGCAGGGGGATGGCATTAGCCAGGGTGTGAGGTACAGTAGGAAGAGCAAAGCTTGGGTGGGAAGAGGACCTAGTGACCATGCTGTGCATTTCGAGTTTGAATCTCCTGTAGATCAGGCTTGTGCAGATACATAGGCAGGCAGTTGACATTTGGGATCTGAAGCACTGGTTACAAAGTTTCTATTTAGTCATGGGTATACATGCCGATTTGAAGCTATTGCAATTGATGTTACTGAGCAGGGGTATACAAAGTAAAAAAAAAACTAGGTGACGATGTTTAAGGTCAGATGGAAGGAACGAAGCCAAAGCGATGACAGAGGCGCGATTGGTGGAGACGGAAAAGGGAGGTGTAGCAACGAATGGAAGAATAGCCATGTGTCTCCTTCCTTCTCGAGGAGGGGTTTCAGGCACCAGTGTCAGGTGCTGTGGCGACCTCAGAGAGGATGAGCACTGTCAAGAGATCACCTGTCCCTTTCAGGCAGGCCGTTCTGTGAAGGGCATTGAGGCGGCTGAGGAAACACCGACCACCAGTGTAGACTGTTCAAAAAAGGAGTGGAGAAGACAGAGGGCACTCTCTTTCAAAATAATTTGGAAATAATCTGGGTAACCATTAGAGGCGATTTAATCTATCCTAAGCATAGCTGTAGGCAGTAGCCCCCTGTGCTTCTCTCCTCCTGGGTAACGCCTCTTGGACATGGTCTTTAACAGCATGAACTAAAGCGTAGCCATGGAATGGTTTTCCATCGCAGTTTGAGAAGAATTGAGGCGATTTTGATTATAAGCTGCCACAGAGTACATTTTGGTGCCACTGAGAAGTCTTCACGGGGATTTGCTTTGAGGAAGTAAACTCAAGCTGAGTTAGCAGGGGGGATTCTAGCGTAGGACTAGGGCTAAGACAGAGAATAATCCATAAGTGAAGTACAGATTAGAACTTCCTATTTATTTTTAGAGGTTTTCTTTATAGAAAGAATTATGTATGTTTAAGAATTATATTCAGCTATAATCCAAGCAACTTCCACTTCTTGGTGATAAAATATGTCAATTGCAACTTGTGAATTTTCAGAGGAGGTGTGGATGTTTGATGGCGGGAGGAGAAGCTTGAAGAATAAATTTTGAAACTGGAAAAGAACAAGGGGCTCAATAGCTTCATCTCTCAAAAAAATATTGCTTATCTTCTTTCCATCAGGAGCTGTTACTTTGCCTTTTATGGAACAGTTGCCATTATATACAGACAGTATATGGGAGGCAGTTCTTATAAAAAAAATTTCTTTCTTTTATCCTAGTAGAAAATTCTGTCCTGTAGCATGTCTGTATTGCTAAAGAAGGCAGTCCAAATGCATCTTCTCCAGCTACTTGTAAACAGGATGGCTTACATTGATTAATTAGTCATTAAAAAACCCTGAAAGTTTAACAGCTTTTGCATATAAAATGATCAGGCCTGACCTCTGTGGGAAACTGGCTGACTCTAAAGAACCGTGTGAGTCTCGGCCAGAGTTGTAGAAGCTGTGGCTTGCAATCTCCAGAACCACAGTGGGCGGTGGGGCGGGGGGGGGGGGGCCTAATGACTGGAGCTCGCGAATCACCTCCCGAGGCAGTTTAGCTGTCACGTCTCACAGCGACTCTCCATCTAATGGGCAGAGCGAGTTGCCGCTCCCAAGAAATCCATGAAATCACATCAAACAACTGACTCTTCACACTGCATAACTCCCACCCCAGGGCCCTCCTTCCGTAAGGTCATGAGACTGTCACCTGCGTGTTTTGGTATGAGAGCTCCAGGGACAGGTCTATGCCCAAAGGTCATGAATCTATTACTGCAGTGGAACTCTCCTACTGGAGATTTATTAAATTCATATAGTGTTTTTATTTGTTTATCATTTGTGTTTTTCATCCCTTCAGCCATCACGTGTTTACTGCACATCTTTAATGTGCATTGCTTCCCCCCTCCGCACTGTAAGAGACACAGAGGTGATCCCAGCCCCTGGGCCAGGGAGGGGGAGAGGTAGCAGCGCTTTCCTAGCCTAAGCTGCATGCTGAGCACTGTTCTAGAAACTTGCCTGACCTTCCAAACAACCCTGAAAGATGGCCGGTAGCTACGTCTGTTCTATAGACAAGGCATTTGAGGCCCAGAGAAGTTACTTACCCAAGCTCACATAGCTACCAAGGGCAGAGCTAAGGTTCCTACTCAGGTTTGTCTTCCTCAAAATTCCGTTCATGCACAGAACCCCACGGGAGAGACGGAATGGAAGGTGAGTGTGCCTCGTGCGTTAAGAAGCTTAACTCCAGTGCTGTGGCAGTTCGCAGAGGGATAGAAACACATCTAGCCGAGAGATTAGGGCACACTGCCTGCGGGAGATGACAGTTCAGGAGGGCGTCCGGGATGAGAAATATCACTCGTGCACCGAATTTGAGTTTTCTTTCATCTGGAAAGCAGCATCTTGTTTACAGATGTCTTATACGGTGTTGTGGTTACATAGAAGTATAGTGAGTGTTTGAACGAATATTCTCTGATCAAATTTACCCCAGCATAAAAAAGTAAATGAGGAGAAATCTCGAGGCATACTTTATTTTATTTTTTTAAAGATTTTATTTATGTATTTTTAGAGAGAGAGGAAGTGGGGAGACAGAGAGGGAGAGAAACAGCAATGTATGGTTGCTCCTCACATGGCCCCCACTGGGGACCTGGCCCGCAACCCAGGCATGTGCCCTGACTGGGAATCGAACTGGGACCCTTTGGCTCCCAGCCCGCGCTCAATCCACTGAGCTACACCAGCCAGGGCTCGAGGCATACTTTATTTTAAAGATGGTCTTGGGTAAAGTACTTGGGTGATAATGTCGAGAAAGGAAGTAGCACGAGGGGGCAAGATTGCACAATTTGGAGGAGATAAGCCCTGAATCGGGAGGTTCGTACTCAGTGGCTTCTCCATGAGCGATCTTCCTATAACTCTTAGCCAGTCACTTTGCTACCCTGCCTCCAGCCCTCCGCCCCTCCCCGGGTGTAGTCGGACTCTGCAGTGAAGTGCGCCGACCTGGCCCTGCGTCCACAGCGCCTCCTCCTGCTTCGCTCGGTTCACCTCTGTGCCTCACGCCGAAAACTCACGTTGTAGGTTCTCCCCCTCCTGCTGCTGTCCAGCGTGAGCAACGTCGGCTCTCCTCTGGGCAGTCTTTCCGGAGAGTGAGTTGCGCCGTCCTTTCCTCTGCACTGCACACTGTCTGGACTTGTGTGACAGAATCTGTAACAGCTAATGTACCCATTTGTTTACTGGTCGGTATCCTCTTACTAGATAGTAATCTTTCGAGAACACAAAATACCCCATGTATCTTTATCTCTGTATCCACAGCACCTGGCGTTGTGCCTAATACACAGTTTTCGCTCAGTAAATGCTTGTTGGGTGGATCGTAGGTAGATGTAGGGACAAATGAACGATTTTGTCCTGAGCTGACCCTGTATGTCGCAACTGCGTTCACAAAACACGTTAGCCTTGTCGAACCTCTGGGCCAGCTTTACCCCTCTCAGGCCTGAGCCACGTAAGACTCTGGGCGAGGTTTGGCAACAGAGCTAATACCGGAAAACCCAGGTTTCGATTTTTTAATATCGTAATTCATTATCATCCGCATGAGCAGATGTAAATAAATGTCTGATATATAAGTAGGCTACTGGATTTTATTGGCTCTCGCACATGCCACAGTGAAGGGACTGCTTCTTCCCCTATAGTTAAGATCACAGCACTTAAAAAATAGAACACAATTATCTGCGGTGATCACCGAGGTAAAATATTATGGCTTATTTTACGTTTCAATAATTCACATCACGGGGCTTGTCCAGCATTTACCAGCACCCTCGATTGTCAGCTGATTCTTCAGAAGTTGGGACCGACTTTACCGGGAGGGCTGGGCCGATCTGTGGACGTGCGGGGGCAGGGCCGTTGCCACGCTCTGCACTTACTCCTTCTGGAAGCAGGATGGGAACAGGTAGGGCTAGTGCGTAGGGTCTCAAGTTAAAAGAAGTAGCTGACAAGCATTGAGCCAATTCAGTTTGCTTTGGGGTCACCTTAGGATTTAATGGATATTTGATGATGAATTTCTTTGTCGTAGTCCAAGGATTTTCCAAATACTTGGTCATAACCAAGAATGTACAGGCATAACCACACGTATACACACTATGGACATACTTACATGTAAGCATATAGTGCTACACGCAATACACTCTGATATTTTTGTTCTTTTTTTGTCCTTCTCCTTTGTGTATCAGTTCGTCTCATGCTGGTTGTGATGCGCAATTTGAAAAATGCCACTTTGGTGATTGTCAGTAACACAGATTCAGCAGGTACAGAATTTCAGCTCCGCTTCCAGAATGTCCTGCGCTGTGGTGGGTGTGCGTTGTCACAGTCCTGGAGGGGGGGACTGGGGTTCGAATGGATGTCATCTGTGCAGGGTCTCGCACGCTGCTGTCAGCTGGCAGTCTTCCTCGTGTCCTTTGCCTCACTTGCTAATGCTCCTTGCTTGCTCGCAGGTTGTCCTGGAGGAGCTGCTGAGTGATCTCGTGAATGGAAAGAGGAACTGAGGGAAATTACTGACTTTCCGTGCTGATTCAGGCCCATCCGTCCAACCCCCACATTACAGCACATCAGTGATGGCCCTGTCTCTGCAACTCCGTCCAAAATAATTAATCGGAAACGAGATAGCTCCCTAATAACCATGCTTGTTTTTTGCATAATAGAAAGAGAAAAAGATTAAGTTCTTTGTTCTAATTAATAGGAATGAAAATAGAATCTCAATCTGTGGTGTGGCAAAATGAGGGAAAATAAGGCTTATAAGTAATTTTCATGGCTGTTTAAGAATAATTGTTTCATTATTGAGTTAATAGTTTTTACAAACAGCTTCCATTTCCATATCATATTTGTGCAGCAGCTCTTTATCGAGATTGCTCTGGTAGAAGATGACAAGGAGTTGTTTTAACTCCATCACTTGTCTAAAATGCAAGTTGTGAAGTCGTTAGGGGAGGGGGTACAGCAGGGAAGAATAAGGTAGGGAAGGGAAGTAGGGGGTCAGATAGAAATCAGTTGATTAATAAGACAACAAAATTCATTCACCAGCTTGTTTCAAAGGAGGCTCTTATTATTCTGGAGAGAAATTACACATCAGATCCCTCATAGGCCCCGGGCTCTGACATGTGTTTTATAATGACAGTTAATTAGATACTGTCTGCAGCAATCATAGGCTGTCATTTCTAATACATTTCTGGGAAGTTGAAGGACAGGAGAAGTCACCCCCGCCCCATCTTCCCCCTTCCTGTAACTGAAATCGGTTGCCAAAATTAACTATGCATGTATGAGGTGCAAGTTCAACAATTACACAGCCATTCTGCACATTTCTGTCTCCTAGTTAGTATGTGCTGCTCCGTGTCCCAGGCTGTGCCGGGCATGCGTTTTGCAGACGGAGTTGCTACTGCAGTCCCGATAATATTTAGGAATGCCTCACACAGCAGTCTCTGCCACCTGGTCTCACGGAAGATGCCACTTATCGTGGCAACTTGTGTTAGAACACAAAGAATCTTCCACGCTGTTGGGTTCAAACCGCTAGGCACCTGCCCCCTTCCAGCTTTACTGAAGCAGAACTGACAGTGCGTTAATTAGAATTACTTATTCTCGCATATGTAAACCTCAGATTTGGATGACTCCTGCAGCAGCACCTAACCTTGATGTTTAATGCACCCTTTGGCTGAACATCGTGGTAATGTAGCGATACAGTGTAACAGAAAAGAAGGTAAGCCATGAGGCAGAGATCCTGCTTGTGACAGCTGAAAATCATAGATTGTTAATATTGCAAGGGACCATAGAAATGACCCAGTCCAATCTTTTTATTCACAAACAAGGACATTTGAGGCCCAGAGTGCTAAAGTAATGTCATGGCAGGCCTGAGCAGAAATGCTTTCTCCTGACTTCTAGACTAGTGTGCCTTCCCCTGTGGAGCGCCACCTCCTGCCTCCCCTGGGTGACTGCAGATCATGAGGCTGTCCTGACCTTGAGTTCCCCCCTCTGCAGGACAGGCATAGGAATGACACCTTCCCCAAGGCGGGCAGGGGCAGTGAACAGAATGGGGGAGCTGCTCCACACTCATCTGTAAGGCTCCAGGTGGTCTTGCACTGCCCTCTGATTGCTTCGATCACCTCCTCCTGCCCCCCCCCGTCTATGCCGAGGCCTTATGGACGCCTGCTAGGGGCATGAGAAGGCTCTCAGGACCTTTCTGGTTGAAAGCCACACTCAGGTACAGGTTACCCACTTAGTTTCCACTTTCTGTTTTAGAGACAGGGCCACTCAAGTCATGTGCAGAAATCCAGTCTTTTTCAACCCAAGTGATCATATGAATATCTCCAGGGCGGTGGCTTTTAAACACGACAGAGGAAAAATTCCCTAGAACATTGCTTAAAAGTGTGGATTCTGGCTCCCTGCCCTCCCTCTGCCTTCCTGCCAGCACCCGCCTTGAGAGAAAACCTAATACAGCATGTTTGGAGCGGACCTGATGGCCATGTATGTGCTGGGTTTGGTTTTGTTTGTTTTCACTTTCCGGGTTCCCCGGAGGACCGCTGGGGAATGCTGCTTACTAGAGCAGATCACATCCTAAAACGGGCTCCCTCTTACAGCTGCTCTAATCTCCGGGTACTTCTTTATGGGCTCTAATGAATTTGTGCATTTTGGAGGCTGAAATGTCAGCAGTGAGCGGAGAATCTAAATTCTTGGAGGTACTGGTGCTTTATTCCCTTGCTCTTATGTAATCATACCCAAAGCCGCTGTCCCCGTTCTCCCCACCCCCCCCAACCCTGCCACCTCCACCAACACCCAGTCCACAGCCCTTCTCCCCTAAATGGACTGTAGAGTCGGTGTCTATAAAGATAGGTCTGCTGTCCACTCCCAGTAGTGGACACCGCGTTTGAGACCTGTTTTGTTCTCAGGTGGTTGGCGGTTTTCGGTCTCCCCACACACACCCTCCTAGTGATAGGGCTGTGTTTCTATTAAGCACCTTTTACTTACATCTGGCCCCTCATTGTCAGAGACCTTTCAGAACACGTAGCTGAGATTGAGGGTATGGTGTATGATGCTGCGTGATTATTCTCCATGCAAAGTAACCTGGTGCCTCGTTGTACGAGTCTCTACCGAATGCACGAACCGGCCAGGGCCGAGGTGGGCAGGCTGCAGGAGCGCAGCGGTCCACGTCCCCGGAGACCCAGACGGGTGTGTCGAATTATTCTCCGGCATGAGCGGAAAGCCTGTGATTGGACAATTCCATATGTGTTGCCATAATGGTTCCCTTGCTCTCTAAATGAATGCAGCCTCCTTCCCAGCTGTGGACTCTCCGTGTTTGTAAAGGTTTAAAGATGTTCCAGTGGGAGGGAGAATGACATTGAATAAAGATGTTGAAAAAAGAAGGCAATCAAAGATAATGAGATTTTTTATGTATGTAAAGTTAGCTTAGACAGAGCCCCGCACACAGTAAGCACTTAATAAGTGTCAGCGCTGTTATTCTTATGCCATTGCTGTTTCACTCGAGCTGTTGCCGATAATCAGTGACTCGTAGACCATGAATATTAAGCATAGAGACTTGAAGGCATTTAATTTTTTTTTTTTTTTTTTAGGAAAAAACAGTTTTAAAAAACCACTTAATTCAGGCCTATTTGTGCTTATTATGGTACATGGTCCTTAACTTATGGTCATTAGTTCTGAGTTCATATTTCCATTGGGTTTAATGAATTAGAAGTTTTTAGGTGAATTAAATGAGCTGTATGAAGATCTCCCCTGGACCGATGTCAGGAATCACCAAGGCTCATGGATAACTCACAATGTCAGTTCAAATCTGTGATTATTTTTCTCTGAGGATACAACTCCGTCACTCAGCTTGCTCCCCGCCCCCCCCATTAGTTGAGTAAGTAAAGATGGAGATCTGGTCAACCCCCGTCTGTTACCCCCAGCAGTGGGGCCCAGGTACAGGGCGGTAAGACGAAGCAGTGCTTTTACTGTGGGCTCCAAGTCTAGGATTTTAAAGAAGCTTTAACTTCCTGTCGAGTCACAAGTGTGGCAGTTTTTCAAAAAGGTAGACGATATATTACAATTTTTTATTCTCTCTCCTTGCATTGTCAGAAGTGAGGAATTCCGTTTCCCTTCTAAAGTCTTCCCTATGCAGTGCCCCATGCCAGGGTTTCGCCATCTCTTGGATCTGCAACCACTTGTCCTGTGGGGAAAGGAGCAGCAGTAGACGTGGGTAAAACGTGCAGCCTCCGTGTGTTAGGCTTTTGTCTGAACTAGAAGCGCGTACATTGGTCGTCTTAGCCTGCGTCACGGAGAAGTGACTTCCGGCCACTTGCTAGGCCGTTTAATAGAGTAGTCAATTTGACAGTCCCACCGAGTGACCTGCAAACAGATGACTTTTTAAATCAGAGTACACAATGGAGCACTGTCCTCATGCTCCTGTCTTTTAGCTGATCATCCATAATAAAGTTAGACAAGAAGACAGATTAATTTCATCTGCTAAACATGCAGCAGGTACCGCTGGCAGATTACATGCGCAGCGACACTAATGTTACCTGGGGTACGGTCCCCCCGCGGGTTGGCCGTGGATTTAGTATGATGGAGAGGACTGCAGAAGAGGTGAGGCAGCTAAGTACCCAGGAAGACATGAGATCTGTTTCCCGGCCCATGTCTCCCGTGAGGCATCCACGATCCCACCAGCTTGCCCACTCACCGTCCTGTTGAGTGTCCTCGCCCATAAATACGCAGGAGACAGGAGGGTCAGTGTGGGACCCTCCCTGCAGCCGACTCATGGCTGTCAGCATTTTGGGATGTTCCAGTGTCCACAACAGAACTGGAATTTGACATTCTTGAAACTTAAGAAAAGGCTTCCTAAGAAGTATAGCACTGGGCTCAGGGCTAAAAGAAATCAATATCATAAGTTATCTTGAAGGAAATACATCTGTCTTCTTATTGCTTATATAACCTTAGTGCACTTGAAGTTCTTTGGACACGGACGGGTGGTCTGTGGATGAAAAGCATTCTTCCATCAAAGAAACAAGGCAGAAGAAGATGGGGACCTGATTCTAGCTGGGCTAAAAGCAAAAGGAAGCGGGAACTTCAAGTTGCAAGCGGGATTCTAAGGCACAGGTTGGCTGCTTGAGGAAACTGAGTTTGGGTTTCTTGTTTCACTGTCCCTTTGCTGATTGTCCGTCATGGTCTGCTTTCTAGTTCCACCCTGGGGTGCTGGGGGGACCAATGGCGGTGTCAGTGCCGCACCGTCCTTGCTGGCTTCTCCTCCGCCTCGCCTGTCCGACGCTGCCTGCACTGGCCAGCTTTGTCCATCAGTTTCCGTTCTGTATGAGTGTCGCCATCATTCAGGAGCTCTTGGACATCTTGTCTCTGGTTCATTTGGGCACGCGTCACCCTAAGCCCAACCCCTTTCTGCGAGTAAAGGGACGGCCGAAGAAGGCCCACCGGCCTCTTCGTGACGGAGGGACTGCGGAGCGCGCCTGGTATGCCGGGTCCATCATGTATGTGGGCAGGAGTGAGCCACGCTTCTCTCCAATTTTTAAGATTGTGTATAATTTATGGAAAATTAAATTCATATTTGGTTTGTGTTCTCTTAAATCATCAACATATTATTTTTTTAAGAGTTATCCAATGTTCAGGAGCTAACATTTGGCTCAGCGGAAGCCCGCTCATATGCCAGATAATCTGGATTAAGTTCAGAAGCCCGTTGCTTGGGGTCTTCTTCATATGAGTATTATTTTAAAAAGTATGATTTTCTGTGTTTCCATGTTGCAAATTTTGGGCCACAAATTTGTTCCTGCTTTACTCATGTCCTTGTAGTTTCTTTGCATCTAAGAATAGTTATGTGTAGCTCGCCGCCATCCTAAAAATGAGAAACTCAGCTGTCCTGTGACAAGAGGGCCCCTTTGGCCTTCTGGAAAGTGACCAGAGGGAAACAAAAAAGAACATGTGCTTTCATTGTGCCCTAAACACGAGACCGCCTGAGGGCTAATAAAATTACCCTGCTCAGATGTCCAGATATTATTTCATAGTTTTCTTTTGATTTTGATGTTTGACGTTTGTTCTGCGAAGATTATTGATTTAAAATGATTTTACCAGGGTCTTTAATGATTCTTGTTCCCTATGAAGGAGAATTATTTGAACACGGTATTTATCAGAATTTCTATTGAGATTAAATACCACATACACTTTGTTTTTCTTCTAAGCCTCTACTTGTTCTGTTGAGAATATATGTCTATAAACTTTGCTTTCATAGATACAGCTTCAGAAGAAATCATCAGGAAACCTTAATGCTGATATAATATAGATAGAGATATCTGATTCATACAACCTTTTGAGGATCTCCTTTTGGAACACAGTTTATAATAAAAATACTTCCTGCAGAGGACCATGCGAGGAGTTGCTACTTCGGAGCTGAAAGTGTTTTCACATTCTTAGTGAATGTCATTGAAAAGGACAAGACAGTCCTATGCTTTTTGATGGAATCAGGGCTGGTCTGATTTGGAATTGTTGTGAGAAGCAGACACGTAGTATAGGTGAGAGACACTGGGGTATGGTTGGGAATACAGACTTTAAAACCATTCTGTTTAGGTTTAAATCCTAGCCTAGTCATTTATTAGCTGTGTGACCTTGAGGAATGAACTAAACCTCTCTGTTTTCCAGTTTCCTCACCTCGTACATAGGGATGGCAATAACAGTACCTACCTTATAGGATTGTTGTGAAGATTAAGCTTGTTCATATACGTGAAGTTCTTAGAACAGTCTCTGGCCTACAGCTAGTGCACATGTACAGCATTTTCAGTTCACGAGCATCACAAAGACTGTCTTGGTATCTCCCCTTCCCTGGGTGATGCTCCCCGGAACTGCATTTTCCTGCACCTCCGCGCAGCCTAGATACTTAGCAGCTTTCACTCTGTATCCCCTATTTTGCCCCTGAAAGACTTATAAAGGATACTTAATTGACGAGAACTGCAGATAGCCTTCCTAGGACTGTGCTGTGATTAAGACAAAAGAAAAGTCCGAAGTGTGTAGAGGAAGCGTTTCAACCGAAGTCACTGTTCTTCCTTCTCTCGATTCTGATCTTACTGGGTAATTAAGGAGAAAAAATACATAAACCAGGTTCCTCGTAATTCCCTTATTAACTTTAAGCAGGACCTGATCTGTGATTTTCTTTCATTTAAGACGTCTCCGCTATTTCTAGGGTGTGGACAGAGTCAGAAGGTGACCACTTACCTGTGCTCTTTCCACCACTCCCCGTTCCGAAGGCTGTCGTGGTCCAGCCAAAGTGCCAGAGCTGTTTTTCCCTTCGTTCTATCCCAGAGCAGAAACAACGCCCAAGCAATGACGGCTTCCTGGAAACTCCTGTTAGTCCGTAATGCAGTCCCTGCCATGTCGGGGTTTTTTCTTTTAATTTAGTTCTTCTAAAATGCCAACAGTGTTTCCCTTCTGATTTGGCCTCACGCGGGCTGCACCACAGAATTTTAAATAAATTGTTACAGTGTTAATTAAGATTTCATAGTCAGGCTCTGTCCTGTAACCAGTAAAGTAGGAGTTGGCCTCCTCTGTATCTTCAGAGAAGCAATCCTCAAACATCCTCACGATCTTAGAAGATTTGATATAACAGAGGAATGAGGAAGCAATCAGACAAGTTCTATGAGTATAATTCATACATCGGTGAGTACTTTGGATTCAAAATTACCTTTGGAATTTAACTTTTCATTGCAAAATTGCATTAGAAAGGTAATTTTTTGTTTTGCCTTTAGATTCTGTAAAATTTATACCTACTTGTCATCTTCACTGTTTAAGCAAGAGGTTTAAATACTATGCATTTAACATCCTTGTCTGGAAGGATGGGGTGTTTTTTTAATGGCTTTCTCAATACTACTAACTCTGATTTTTGCTATAGAGCTAGGTGAGAATTTGGATTTATGGTACAGTAAAAAGCAAGCCATGAGGGAAAAAAGGGGAGGAACAAATATCTTAGAAACTCTGTTTCTTGACACTTTTCAGAACTCACCAGACCGTCGGCTCCTTGGGGACATTCCAGTGAGTGACGTGCAGGTCAGGGGTTGTCCTGATGTTTGCTGTGAAGCGGGCGTGTGCTTCGGCAGGTGACAGGACTGGAGGCGGTCGCAAGAGGGCGTCGGTCCCGTTTTGCAAGTGACGGTCGCCAATAATTCCTTACCGGTGGCTGTGGTTTCAGTTTTGTTCATCAAGCAGTGCCCGGAACACCTTAACATTCATGGCTAACATGTTTTCCAAAAATAGCCTCACTTTTTTTCACATTTGAAATAATTTCTTATTCCTAGAATTGCTTTTTTAAGAATCTAAAAAGCCCGCACTTCTGGCAAGTTATTTAACAACGTATTTTACAAAGTCAATAAGAGGTTTCGTTTTGTTTTTGTGATGGTATTAGCCTCAGCGATGTTTTGTTGGGAGCTCAAAACCTACTTGTAAGAGTTTCCATTAAACAGGGTTCTTCCCATACACACTTTTTTGAAACTACCCCCTTTATATTAGTAGAGACCGCCCTCTTTTCTGGACTTAGCAACTCTCCCAGATTCACCAGGAGTCTACCCGAACTCTCGTTACTAATTCCCAAGAGCAATGTCTTCTTCTCATTTTGGTTACAAACTGTGTCGTGTGGAATCCTGCAGTGAGTGGCAGTCGCACCGCTCAAGTGCATCCACCGTGCTTAGCCAGTGGCTGGGAGCAGCTCCCAGAAAGGTGGCCTTCCACGGGCACCTGGGACCTAAAGGTGTGTGCCTGCAGGTGGCCGGTCAGCGCCACCCCCTGCGGCACCCTCCTTACAGGGAGATCCAAGGGGAGCAGCTCCATGGCCGCCACAACCGGCTGGCACGTTGGTGTCTTTAAAACCAAGGCTTGTTCAATTTTGCCTCCTGGAATGCCAAGTGGCCAGTTGATCCTCTAGGGATTGCTCTGATCGCATGTGCCTGGCTTCACGGTGACTTCACGTGTGACATCGCAAAACCGGGCCTATGATCCTTTATTCCTCTTTGGAAGCGTGAGACACGGGCCGCTGTGTCAGCATCACTGACAACAGCGGAACACACTGCCTGTGTTCCCTCCAACTTCGATTCTCAAAGAAAACGGCAACTCTTCGATAGCACGTCTTTCTCTGTTGGGGAACTATAAGGTCTCAAGCAGCAAAAACACTGAATTCTGCATTCTCTAAATGTGGAATTCAACACAGTCTGCGAAGTAGGCTATTGGAAGCTGAAAGCTTTTGAAGGGTGTTTTAGGTTACCTGGTCCATTTGTTGGTGGTCCTGGCGGGGGGAGGGGGTCATTAAACTCAAGATTAGCTCAGACGGGGTTCCTGGCTTCCCTGTAAGAATGCACGGGCTTTCTGTAGGTTCTGAAATCTGACGGTGGCTTGTCCACACGGGTGTGTTAAAGGGACTGCGGGCTAGGTGTGGGCAGACCTGAGTTTGGGATCTGGCTCTGCCGCGTCCCGGTTGTGTTTCCTTCAGTGCGTCCCTCAGGCTTCCTGGGTTAGTTTCTTTTTCTGCAAAATGCAGGAATGGGAGTGGCAGCCAGGGCAGAGCCCCTGTCCAGTTCTAACATTCCGCCAGGGTCTGGGGTTTTTCCAGACAATTGACGCCCAGCCGCCCCCATTCCTGGGAGAGCGTGTTGTGTCTCCTGAGAATTTGTCTGGCATGGGGCCTCCCTCACCGGTGTGAGTGTTCCAGCGGGGGCTCAGCATTAAGTCATTGCTGTGAGTGGAGAGGTAGGGACTCAGAACCTCAACTCCCAGTTGTATTCTTGGCTTACTCTCAGTTCTTAGGCCTTTGGGCAAGTTGTCTAACTTAGCATTGGTTTCAACAGCTACAAAGCAAATAGTACCTCTTTCCAGGCATGTCAGTCAGTGCATGCAGCACACAAAAGCTTTTGCTGTGTCAGAATCAACCTCTCCTAATTTTAATCAGAGAGAGAGAGAGAGAAGCGGGGGGTGGGGAAGACATCCTCTGTAATCCTAGCTTGTGTGGGTCTTTCTATCCAATTTATCTCTGGGGGTGAAGACCACCCAGGTGGGCTAATATCTAAGGGCTGCCTGTGGTTGCAGCATTTTCCGTGCTCCCAGTAGCTTTCGCTGAGAACGTGTTAGCTTCCTCGGCTCAGAGGAAGTCATCAATCCAGACATTGCTAGTCGTTTGTCAAAATGCTGCATTAGGAATGGTCATATTTATGCATATCTCAGTTTACTAAAATAAATGTAACTTCTGAGGGCACGCAATAAAGCTAGTTAGGTACCTGGGCCTCCAGGCTTGCAAATAAGCAAATACCCTCCCTGGTTTTGTAAAATTGTTAAATTATTTTAAATTACACAAGTGTACCCCCATTCTTGGGACCTCGAGGGCATTGGCATTCATCAAAGTGATGCAAGATTCAATTAGAAGTTATCAGATGCTCCCTGCATGCAGATCGCACTCGGTGAGGAGTTTCTTTTGCGATAATCTCCTTGAGCAGACGAGGCACGATCGGGCAGGCTGGAAGCTGTCGGAGGGCATGTTGCCAATCAGGGTAGAAGAATGGGCCCAACATGGGGCCTTCTTTGCAACCTAGTAGAAGTGGAGCCCCGGGCAAATCACGCTTTAATGGGTCCCCTGAGACACATTCTTTTGTAGGTAAAATCCGGTTCAGTGAATGCCAGGAATGCCTTTAGGTTCAATGTCCCCAGGCCCCGGCCATGTGATACAAGTGCCCTGTGCCTGTGGATGGAGGGGTGTGATACCGAAGGTCGAGGGCATTGCGAGGAGTCCACAGACAGACAGGAGACGTCCCCACAGACCTGGCTCTGTGCCTGCCAGGACGCTCACTGGTGGATTCCGCTCCAGTCAGATGCTCGGACACTGGGAAGTAGGGGGATACCGTGGAAAGACCCAAGTGTCCATGAGGATGTTTATCTCCTGGGAGTTTTATGAAGATTAGGAATGAAATGTATGTAGCAATTTATACAGTTTGTGGTATCCTATATGTGATTTTTTTAGAACCTCTGTAACTCATATCCTCGACCGCGGATGTGAGCCTTTGTATCCGTTGGAAACTTCTTCGCCCCTGCCCAGGAGGAGAGAACTTAGAGCGCCCACCGTGTCTTCATAGCACCCTACGTCCCTTTGCTGCGTCGGCTGCCGCGCCCTGTGCCAAGACTAGCCTAGCTGGAGAGACCCAGAGAGCAGGGATCGGCCGTCGTTGCCATTGAAAGAGTAGGGCATTGTCACATGCCCGTGTGGACTTGGAGGCTTGCATGTGAAACACTGCCATGTGTGACATCATGATATCAACTCATGGCCTTGGCCATCATGCCACTTTGAGGTCCCCTAGGTCACAGGGGTGTCCAGCCTGCGGCCCGCAGGCTGCTTGCAGCCCAGGATGGCTGCGAGTGCAGCCTTACACAAAATCGTAAATTCACTCACAACATTATGAGATTTTTTTGTGTGTGATTACATGTTGCAGTGTATTTAAGGTGTGGCCCAAGACAACTCCTCTTCTTCCAATGTGGCCCAGAGACCCCAAAAGGTTGGACACCCCTGCGGGACACAACTGCTTTTATGAGCAGTGAATCCTGTATGATGCCTTGTGGCAGAAGGCCAGACAGTTCATTTTGTTCACCAGGCCAACTACCCATCCGCTTGTGCTCTTGAACTCTGGTGGTTAAGGAGTATAATAAAGTGTGCATTCAGTGAACTGCGTGGGCAGTTGGCGTATGGGGTTATTGCTAGTAGGTGGTTTTAAAAATTCTAAGTTATTCAGAAGGGAGGAAGGTTCAGATTTTGACAAACTAACAAAAATAGTTTAGTTCCATCTTCCTTTGCTACGATCTAGCAGTGATGCATGTTCTCAGTAACAGGAGATAATACAGACTTGGAGTTGTGATACTTTCCTATTTTGCTGAAGTCTTCTCTGCGGTTTAATTGTTCAGACTCCTAGCCGATCTGATGGCAGTGAGTACCAAGGGCAAGTTTTGTACGGTAGATGAACGCATATTTATTTTTGCCTTGTTTCAATTTGTTGTCTTTAGGTAATTTACAAATATGATACATTCCCCATACTCCTCTCCTTATGTTAAACAGATTAAAAAAGACCTTTAAGACAGAGACAGATACATTTTCCGAAAGAAAGGGTTTATTGAGCCATAAATAAACCCGTTCTAGCCGGAGAAAGGAGCAGGTCCTGAAGCATGTAATCTAAACCACCGCCACCCGGGCCCCGGCTACCGGAGAAGACCACATGTCCGCCTTCCTGGGGTCGGTGGAGCTCAGTTGTACAATGAGTTTGGGGAAGAGGGAGATAAGCTTTGTGAAGGAATTTACATTAGACGGTGGTGTGGGGGGAGTAGAGGTGAAGCGGGGAGAGTTCTGGGAGGGGCGAATAGCCCAGAAGGAAGAAGTACTTTTGCTTCTGCAGTAGCTGTGGACAGCAGTTCAGAAAGTTCATGCACAAGCAGGATGCACTGGCCTCGGAGAGTTGGCAATTCTTTCTGGAAAATTGTTAAGTTGCTGTTTGGAAGTTGATTCAAAATTGCCGTATGCATGGAGGAGCGTGGGCAGCGTTTTGTGGGTTCTGCCCAGGGCTACTAACCCAGTAACTGATTTCTGCCCCTCCCTCCCTCCGGCCTGCTACAGTCTGATGCAGGACATCTAGGGGGGTTGTGGGGGGGGCTGGCTTGTCACCTTTGTTCTTGAAGAATAGTAATTACTAGTTTAAATTAACATCCATTTTAACTGTCCTTTTATTTTCAATGATAACATTTGTGAATAATAATTGAAATCAGTAATTTTTTTTATTTTGCCATTTAATTTTTTTTCTTGAAGCACTTTCTCACTTGGTTAAAAATAAGCAAAGAAAGCTTATGTTTTTATCCCTTAACCTTCATTGTCTCTTACTAGGCCAAAGGTCAAGTGCAAGTGCTTGTACTTACTGAACTGTAACTGTCACCAGTTACCGAATAGTGCACAGCAGTTACTGAACTTGAACGGTTAAGACTTTAAGAGACCATTAGGAAGACAGCAAATGTACCTTTGATACCTGAATTTGATCCTCTAATTGAGAAAACACACCTTAATAAGTATTTAGTAGGTGTGTTGACCTGATGGTCATCTGCCTTCTGGCCTGGACCCCCGGTCTTGGCCTCTCTGCGTTTCGTCCCCATTTAACTGGGTGGTAGACGGAGATCTTGGGCGTCCACATCCAGCTGATGGAGCACAGGCCTCAACCTGCGCCCTTGTCTCTTCTCTCTTCTTCCCTGAAGTCAGCCCTTCGCGTCCACGGCATCGCATGTGGGCGCCACCAGGGAGCTTAGAACATGGGCTAGTTATAATGATGCTTTCAGATTTCTTCAGAGTCTGTAATTGAATGACATCACCAAGTCTTAAATGCATCTTCTGTGAAAGTCAGAAGGCGAAATCACCCATTAAAGAGAGAAGAGTGTTGCTCGGTGCTGAAGAATCCCGAGTTTAGTATGCGGAAGCGCCGCTCCGGGAACGCTGTGGAGAGCCGGCAGTGCCCGGAACAGTGGGTGATGGGGGCTGGGTGGCCATGCTGTTCGGAACAAGCTCTGTGAGAATCACAGCTGCACTCGGGCTAACTGTTAAAAAAGGAAGGCATGAAAAAAAAAGTTTTTCTCTGCCAAGTGCACTTAACTGCTTGGCTGCTGGTTTTTACTCTCAACAGCTGTGCTACCGCAGGCAGATAGCAGCAGCTACGGGAGCTCAGAACAGTATATTACGGTTAACGGGAGCGCAGTGCAAGTGAGCCCGGCTCTGTGGTTCCGTTCCCCCGGGACCAGCCACCTCCACTGAGTGAAACCGCCCGTCGCCACGTCTCCGGCCCCAGCCAGTGGTCTCCCTCGTCACCGCCCTGCAGCCAGCAGAGGGATCTGCAGGAGAGCCTCTGTCCATCAGTCCGCAAGTGGTACCACCGCTGCAGGGATATTTAAACATCTATGTCTGCTTTGCCTGCGTGGCTAAGTCCATAATTTTTAGAGCGAGAATATTATTACTTGTGCTACAGTGAGGATGATTTATGTGGTCTGTGTTCCTGTCACACGGCTCCTAAAACCCCTGGTGTCCCTGGAGTGAGGCGGCGCCTTCTGTGTGCTCCTGGGATGACTGGTACCTCTGGGCGGGCAGCTCCAGCATGGGGACTGGCCGCCAGAGGGCCGAGGCATGAGTGGGAGTTGGAGCTCTCCCCGCTCCCCTCCCCTCCCCCAGCCCCCTGGGAGGAGACAGCGGCTGGAGATGGAGCTGGTCCCCCACGACCAGTGGTCTGATCAGCTGTGCCTACACGAGAAGCCTGCATCAAACCCCCAACTGCAGGACTCAGAGAGCCTCCAGGTGGGGACATGCGTCCCCACGTCCGGAGGGCGGCACCCCCAACTCCACTGGGACAAGAAGTTCTGCGCTGGGACCCTTCCGCACCCCACTTCCATCTCTTCATCTGGCGGTTCCTTTGTTCCTTTATAATAAACGGGTAACAACAGTAAGCTCGCTGTTCCGCTCAGTTCCGTGAGCCGGTCTGCCGAGTTATGGAACCTGAGGAGGAGATCGTTGGAACCCCGTTTGTAGTTGGTCACTCAGAAGTACGAGAGGCCTGGGGCTGGCGATTGGTGTCTGAAGTGGGGACAGTTTTGTGGAACTGAGTCCTTAACTCGTGGGGTCTACCACTAACTCTAGTTAGTGCCAGAATCGAATCGAATCGTTGGACACCCAGCCGGCGTGCAGAGTGTTGGAGAATTCATGGTAGGCGTGGAAAAGTGCACACGCTGGGCGTCAGAAGTGTTGTGAGTAAAACCCACTCACACTTGTGCGTGACGTTGTCTCCAGCTGTGCTCCCTTTCACCAACAATCGTACAAGCCCTCGATCATGTCTTAGCTTTTTCGGTAACTCCTTTCTCTGGTGCTTCCATGGAATCGAGAAGTGTTTTCAGTGGCTGTTTTTTCTTCATGTGCTTCTGTACCATAATTTAAGACTTTCATCCCGTGTCTGCTGAGTAATTCGGGACACAACGCTGAAAGGTGGAGGAACCGGGATGCCTTGGACAATCCTTTGTTCTTCACCTGCTTTCTTGAAACTGCCTGGCCCCTTTCATCCTCAGCCCTGAGAATGCCACTGTCTCCAGGCACCAATCCAAGAGGTCAAAAGAGGTGAAGGAAGGAAGCAGACACATGTTCTATATTCGTGGTTTTACTTTAGAAACACTGAGAAGTGTTTCTACTTCTAATCTCAGCCGCTTTCTAATACACCAGATGTAACAATGAATGGTTTTTTCACTGTAAGGAAAAGAAACCAGTACCAAAAAAAGGAAAGCCTTTGGAAGGACAATAGAGTGTCTCAAGAGTCCAGGCTTT
Organism: Micronycteris hirsuta; assembly: GCA_004026765.1. NCBI lineage: Eukaryota > Metazoa > Chordata > Mammalia > Chiroptera > Phyllostomidae > Micronycteris > Micronycteris hirsuta. The sequence goes on from PVJI01000567.1 coordinate 26,128, forward strand.
GGAAGGACGGAACCCAGGGCCCTCTGGGGGCCTCAGGAAGAGGAGTCCGTGAATCTCCCCTTTTCGGTGCACCCGCTACGTGACCCAGGCTTCCTCGTTTGACCAGACATTTCCTGACCTGTGCAAACCAGCGCACAGACAGGGCTGCGCGGTGGGAAACATAGTTTCCAATGTGCACTCTTCTGGGGGTTATGGATTCTTTTCCGAGTAGGGGACTGGTTAGGCCACCCCAAAAGTGTCCATGTTGTTACTGAAGGTCCCAGAACCTTCATTTTAGTTCATCAAAAAGCAGATGTTGCCCTGACAAGTATGGGTCAGTCAGTTGGGTGTGGTCCCACAAAGCAAAAGGTCGCCAGTTTGATTCCCAGTCAGGGCACATGTGTGGGTTGCGGATTTGGTCCCTAGTCGGGGCATGTACCAGAGGCAACCGGTTGGTGTTTCTCTCTCACATCAATGTTTCTCCCCACCCTGCCTCTCTCCCTCCCTTCTCCTTTCTCTAAAAAATAAATAAATATTTTTTTAAAAATAAAGTAATTGTCAGATAGTTTTCTAGACCAGCATCTGTACCAGAAATATAATGAAAGCTCTCAAAGCACATTGAGGTACCTGAGAAGTTTGGAATGGTAGGTCCCCAAAGCATTTTAGTTCAGGCTTAAGGTCGTTTTCCATTTTGCTGACCTTTATTCAGTTGTTTGCCACTCCCTCCCCCGTCCAACAGTGACGTAAGATCCAACCGTGACGCCTCCATCATCCCAGCTGTTAGAAGACTGACAGCTCATCTGCGAGGAACATACAGTGTGAGGCACATTAGATTTTCCTTTGTGAGTTTGTTCAGGCAAAGAGGGAGGAAAACCCCAAAGACCCATATACTTTCTGCCCTGTCAAAAACGTACAGTAATAAAATCAGTTCACCAATGCATCTAGTTAGCCTCTGCTGTGCTCAGAGTATTGTGCTAGAATTATGGAGAATCTAAGAAAGTTGGGCCAGTTCCCGAATTCAAATAGCTTACGCCGTATTTGACAACATAAGAGGGGAACACAGAAGTAGTTCGTTATACTTCAAGGGTGTGAATAAATCCCAAGTGATTAGGATTTAGGTGGGAAGTGCTTTAGACATAAAAGAGGAAAGATCACAACTAACAACAATGCTAAGTAATATTTACTGAGCACTTTTTACGGGCCATGCCATTTCATCCCCCCACATACAGGTGGCGCTGCAGATAAAGCAGGCGGCTCCGGGCCACAGGGGTAATAGGCGTGACCTAGGTCCTTCTTCCCATTAGTCGTATTCTTAATTATTATTGTCTGTTCTCTAGAATGTGCCATCTTCTAAGGAATTTTCTAGAAGAAAGGGGAATGCAGTCCATACATATTGAGAACACTTGTTTTTAACATAATACAAAAACTGTCAGGTTTTGGGTTGGTCCCCCCCCACCCCCGCTGCTGCTGCTTCTCCTTTGCTGAATATGCCTTGTCTCCTCTGCTCTAACTTAGGGTGTCTCAGATGAACTTCCTGTATTTTCTCAATTTTTATCTGCACAGCCCACTTGATCTCTCCACTTAAATGTCATTTAAATGTATCCAAAACGAAACTCTTCATTCCTCCCCAAGCCTGTTTCTCCTACTGGCTTGCTTATCGCAGTAAATGCCACCTCCACCCTCCCATCTGCTCGGACCAGAACTCCACATGCTGTGTTCGGTGCCTCTCTTTGTCATACCCCTGTAGGTTATGGACACGTCTCGGGTGTTCCACCTTCCGACTACACTGACCCTCAACAGTGCAGGATTTAGGGGCACCAACTCCTCCCCCAGTCAGAAATCCACGTGTAACTCTGACTGCCCCAGAACTTAACTACCGATCGCCTCCTGTTGCCCAGAACCCTTTCTGATAACATAAAGAGTCCACGACACGTATTTTGTATGTTACATGTATTATGTGCAGGAGGTTTGTATTACAGCTGGAAACCTGCTTTTGCCCACTCCCGTACTGTATTCTCACAGTTAAGTAAGCTAGAGAATAGAAAATGCTATTAAGAAATTACAAGGAAGAAAAAACACATTTATGGTATTGTACATATTTATTGAAAAAAATCCACGTGCAAGTGGATCTGCGCACCTCAAACCCGCATCATTCAAGGCTCAGCTGTCTGTAGGGAATCTGCCATTTCACTCCACCCACCTCCACTGCTGCTGCTCTGACCCAGCCACCACCGCATCTCATCTGCCTGCTGTCAAAGCTCTGGCTTCTTTTCTTGCCCGTTATACTCTGCTGTCCACATGACAGTCAGAGTGATCCCGTTGAAACACAAGGTGAACTGCAGCACTCAGTTCAGATTCTTCACCGTGGTCTGCGAAGCCTTCATGACCTGGCCCTCCCTGATCACTCAGGCGTCATCTCTCACCGCTCTCTCGGTCCTCCGGCTGCACCGACACAGGCCCTAGTGCTGCTCTGCAAATGCAAAAGATCCGTTCTTCCTCGGGACCTTCGCACTTGCCGTTCCCCCATCCCGGAACGCTGGAGCTCTGGAACCCTGTATCACTCTTGACTTTGCTTTGGTCTCTGTTCAAATGTCCCCTACTCCAGGGGCTCCCCCTGACCATCCTGTGTAGAAGAGCAACCACTCATCCCTTTTCGTGCTCTGGTCCCCTTTAAGTCCCGTCATGGCCTCTGCCACTCCTGGCTGTGGGTCTGCTCCACCTCTGGCTTCCCTGATGAAAATGGGAGCTGAGTTAGGTGGCTGCTTTGTCGTTCGGGTCCCCAGTATCTAGAGCGATGCTTGCCATGCAGTGGATGCTCAGCAAGCACCTGTGAACTTATTAGCAGTTGGGTTTAGATGTTTATTCAACACTAAGCAATTCGGTCATTTTAAGTACAATTCCAGGAATCAAATGTATTCATCCTCATCAGTGACCTAAAAGAGTTTGTTCCTTAGAAAGTTCACTGTGCGAGCCCAGGGCACAGGCAAATTCTGGCGTTTTCACGGGTAGCCCTGAAGCTGGGCTATGTGATCCCTTAATAAATATTTGCTAACTCAAGATCAACCAGGAGCTATTGTAGGCTTGGTGGGGGGGCTCAAAGAGATGGGGCGCCAGCAGGTGAGCAGCTCCAGCAGTGACAGTGACTTTTGCTCATGAAGTACAGAGAAATCATAAGGAAGGCCCTGTGCAACGCACCTGTGTTCAGCCGCTGTCCCCTGGTGATGTCATTGTACCTTCACTCCAGCACCTCCTGGACAGCGTGTCACCTAGTTCCTAAGTGCCAAAGATCCAGAGATTCTTTCGGTATTCTGTTAACGGTTTGTGGTTAATTTGATTACTGTTTATACCAACCCATGGCCTCTGATCTGATACGTTTAGTCTGGCTTTCAGTCTTATTTGGATTGCCTCTGTTTCCTCAGATTAAACAAAAAAAAAAAACAACTTCATTAGTGATTATGAATGAAAATGAAAATAGGGATAACAGGGGACCATAAGCTAATGAAGAGCTTAGAGGAGGCATTTTACACATCCAAAAGCAAGCGCCATCCATCAGTTGATAACTGGATAAAGAGAAGCCGGCGTGTCCATACAGTGGAATACTATTCTGCAAGAAAAAGCAGTGAAGTGCAGGTGCATGTGACAGCATGGGCGGACCTCGGGAACACGACGCTAAGGGAAAGAAGCCAGTCACATAGACCACCTCTTGTATGACCCATTTATATGAAAAGTTCAGAACTGGTAAGTGCTCAGAAACAGGAAGTAGATTAGCACTGGCCAAGGGCGGGAGGTGGGGTGGAGTGGTGGGGGAATGAAGAATCACTGCAAGTGGATACGGGGCTTCTTTCGGAGGTGATGACACTGTCCTAAACTTGACTGTGGTGATGGCTGCACGGTCTATTGAATATGCTGAAACCCACTGAGTTACAGACCTTAAATGGGTAGATTATATAGTATGTGAATTATATCGATAAAGAGGGAAGGAGGGAGGAAGGGAAGAAGGAAAGAAGGAAGGAGAAAGATTCTTTATCTGAGAAAGGAGAGAAAAAAGGAAAATTCTTCCCCTGAAACGTTCTGGAACACGGGGTTGAGAAAATCATTATCATTTTCCTTAGGTCTGACACTATCCACACGCTCTCCACTTTGTGCCACTTTGCATTTTGCCGGCCTTTATCCACTTCTGTGTCACTTCTCCCTCCCCACCCCCTGACCACAAAATGGCACGTATTTTCCTCTTGCCTCTCTTAACTTATTCAGTTGTTAATTTCCAGCAAGCTTCCTGATATAATTTTATCTTCTGCCACACTAACGATAAAGGATTACCATTTGATGGGAAAACAAAATGGTGCAATGTATTGGAAAGAAGACCAGAAGGGGCTTTAAAAGGCTTGGGTTCTAGGCCTGCGGTTCACCTAGGGTCATCCACGGTCCAATCACAAAGCTTCATACCTCAGTTACTTAGTCTGGTTATGAGGTTGTGTTTCCATTGTAATAATGGCAGGTTTCCTGATCAGTCCGAGCCTCCCTGTTTCAAAGGGAAAATGTCCTTTAGGTGTTGGCTGCGGAGGCAGATGGGAAAACTTTCTGTTCCATTTCAGCTTCTAAGAACATACTGTTGTTGAAAGGAGTGAAAGACTTCCTGTGCGAGTCATGCGCTTCAGTCATCACAGCCAGATTGTACTGACTTAATTTCTGCCTCTTCATCTTAGACGAAGTCAACATATCGATTGTCTAGCTAAAGAGTACCCAAGAACTTGCCACTTTTTCTGGATAGCGCGCTCTTCAGCCCACTGACCACGTAATTAGAAGAAACACATATTCTCATGTAACAGACCTGACACCATTAGTGTTAGGCGTCTCCTAAGGGAGTCAGAAGCTGCCTCCAGCCTGGTGAACAACGAGCACAGAACTAACACCGCCTGACCTCCCAGCAGAAGCGAGAGGCAGCCACGTCACAGTCCGCAACGTGGTCAGTGAACCGGGTTGCCGAGTGAGCTGCAGTTACCCCAGCTGGAGCAGAGGCACACTGTTTCAGGAGCAACAGAGCGTGCAGTCGTGAGTTTGTAGACGGGAAAGGAATCTGATGAATTGATTTTCACTGCAAAAGTCTGAGAGATGTCTTCACCTGAGATTGCCTGGCCGCCCTACAGCTTTCAGCTGCTAGGGGTCTCTGCCCGTCCCACGGGGGGCACCTGTGTGTTGCTAAGCACTGAGCAAGGGTGAAACAAATGATGCAAAAACATGGGGGTGATTACAGTAACACCTCCAATTGCTCCGGAGTGAGAAACTTTCACACTTGGTGGAAAGGTCCAGGAGGCGATTTGCCTTTATCACAAGTTCACGTGTCAGCCCTGTTCCGCCAAGTCGTAGTTTGTGAGTGGCCATATGCGTTCCATTTGGAATAAATAATTAGGCAGATTCTTCACATAATTCGTCCCCTCGTCCTAGAGCTGGGTTATTCTCCTGTTTCAGATTTACGAGCCGCCAGTAACTGAAGGGAAGAAATCATGACTGAAATATTCTTCAGCTTCCCAAAACAAGCCTTTCCAGATGGAGGTTTGCAGGGAGAGGCTCTCACTGCCTGCGACGGGGGGGTCCAGTGGAACCTGCCTGTTAAAGAAACAACGTTCCTTCTCAGGCAGGCAGTCCCATAGCTCTCACACACATTACACTCACTCAGAAAATGGGAATCAGGAAAGGCATTTAAACTCGACCCTCTGAAGCGTGGACGGAGATGTACATTACCTCAATTGAGTTATCAGTGTAAATATCTACTTTAGCTGTCGACATGATTAGGTTTCAGCGCAAGGAGACATTGGCGTAGATTAGGGGAGATGAGGGACTGTTTTCATCATTAAAGTATAATTCTTTTAGGGCTGGCTATCAGGGACTGGTTTTGAACTGTGGATCCTTCCTTCTCCACTTGGAATGGGGAGATAGATATCCGTGTCTTCGAACTAGAAGGAGTCTGACAGCTGGTCTCATTCAGTGCAGGGGTCCCAGCTCCTAGAAGCCTGGGGAGTTGGCGATAAGCGAGCTCCCGGGTTATTTTGGGGATATTCATGAGTATGGACGCACTCATGATATGGCTGCAGAATTAATTACACATAGGTTTATTTGTATTCGGGTTGGAGTTATATCGGCTCAGGATTTGGCTCCGAAGAAGTGGAGGATCGGTCGGCCTGGCTCACTTACGTGTCCTCCACCCCCTGAGTAGGGCCTCCCACGTGCTAGGAACTTACGTGTTTGTTGGCTGGATGGTTGGACAAAGGACAGAGGAAGAACTGATCAGAAGTTGTTTTGGCATAAATTCGAATTAATTCTTGAAAGGAGAAATCAGTTACTGTTTAATAAACATAACTTGATTAGTAAAAATATTTTGAAACAAAGATCTCGGTGAGAGTGAATTAGTAAAATCAGTTCTTGACGTATAAACTACTATCAATGGTTCTGAGCTAGGGTCCAGAGAAGTTAATTAGCTTACTTCACGCTGAGCAGCAGGCGGCAGCGGAATCAGAATTAGAATCTGGAACTATTGGTCCAGTATCCTCACCACAAACTGGTATCATATAAAATATACCAGGTTTCCTCATATGTTTGATTTTTATGAAATAAAAATGTTGTCTAAGATTTAGAAATCAAACATCCGTGGCTCTAGATGAAGTTTACCTCTAGTTGCCTCCTCACTTTTGTTCTTACGGACGTCATGTGAAAACTGAATAGAGCTTTTTTTCACATGCAGATGAGACTCTTTTTAGGGGAATTTTGTGGTTTAGGGAATTGGTGGGGGGCTGCAGCTTCCTTTGAGACTCTGTAGACAGACGTGGACCCTGGAGAAACGTGTGCAAGCCCAGCCCCCTGCGGTGTTAAACGCGGCGTCAGGCGGTTGCCTCGCAGACCCCGCGCTGAGGACCCTGGTCTGGGGACTCTGCCGCCATCCCTTCTGTCCTGGCCGTGGTTTGGGAAGTCCTCTTCCGGGCTTTCACATTTGCTTCCACTCAGATCGGAATTAAACAGCCCATAATGTTTTACCATGTAGAACACCCCAAAAAGTACTTCTCACAGTGTCCACAGAAAGTGATTGTTTTATTAACAACTAAGGCAATTTTATGTTTTCAGAATACAGAAAACGAAAAAAAAACCCTGCTGTAGAGGAAAATTCTTCAGAGGAGCAAAAATCTAAATTACTATGCTACAATGAAGCCATAAATGGAGCGCTTATAGAATATGCACTTTTATCCCAAAATGGATCTGAAAGAACTGAGACAATTTTGGTGCTCTGGAAAAATGTATAAAATAACACGTGCTTACAGTTCTCGAGAGGAGGTATCCAGAGGAATAAGTAGCCAGCGTGAGGCTGGCTGCGTGGATTTGCAGGCCCGTTGGTACAGAGAGAGCCAGACAGTGAGCTGTCTTCCGGGGTGGCCGGCGGCCTGCCTCGGCAGCACCAGCAGGCCCGGTGCAGGAGGAGGCAGGGGGACGTCCACGGGTCCTTTCTGAGGCGGGCTGCCCCGCCCCAGCCCACCCTTTCTCCCCCTTGCCTGTGAGAGCAGGTGGGCTGATGGGAAAGCAGGCGCAGTGTGTTCCGTGGGACAAGCAGTGGGGCTGCCGAACCCTCGGAGGAGCCTGCGCAGGGAGCCTTTCCCCTCCCTTCATCGTCTTCACTACGAGTTTGTTACCGGTGATTCAGGAGACTCTCCCTGTAGGATCAGGCACCTCACATAACTGTTCAATGGCAGGTCACAAATCTGGAACTCCAGAGCCACTTCAGGCTTTCCACTTCCTTTCTAACACCAATGAAAATATCTCCCCTGCGTGTTCTGAGTCCTTCCTTTCTTCCTGAGTCTCTCCGGATACAGAGGGAGACTGAATGAAGAGGTGGAGTCGAGGAAACCTGGGCAAGGGAAGCCGTCTTCTGCGTGTGCCTTGTCCATTATTGTCCTGCCGAGTGGGTTCCTCCCCGCTGCTCTCCACTCTCTGTAATCAGCCTCGTATCCGTCACAGGGCTTCTGGTGTTCCCAACTCCTAGTTGAAAAAATAACTCTTCCGAGACACCACATCGCATACATTCAAGTGACCTGAGTAATTAGGGTGGTATTTTCATCTTTGTTGTCCAGACGAGTTGTAGACTGTGTCTCTCTCCCATTTTACTTTATTTTTTATTTAATGTATTGGGGTGACGTTGGTTAATAAAACAGTATAGGTTCCAGGTGTACAATTCTACATAGTACGTCATCTGTATATTGTATTGTGTGTTTACCAGCCCGAGCAAGTCTCCTTCCCCCACCCTTTGTCCCCCCTTTGCCCTCCCCTGTTCTCTCCCACTTTAAATGGTCCATTACGTCAGAAAGCCGCTGCCAGCCAACCCCTGGTCAGCTGTGCCAATGACATTGGGGCCCCCTGGCCTCCTGAGTGATCCTGGAAGCCCAGCCTGCCTCTTCTGCTTTGGAGTTCTTACTTAATTTCCAGGGTCTGTAAAATCTCAGAATTAAATCACCTCTTTCCTGATTTTGAACTTCAGTTACTAGGCTCTCCCATCTCTTCTCTTAGCATCTGAGAGGCGCTACCTTCCAGTTCAGCTCATTCGGGTTTGAGTTCTTTCAGCCCAAGTGTTCCTGCCATTTTATTAGTTTCCTCGGAAGCTGTCCCAGCTGCTGACAACAGCCTGAATGTGTCGCGGGCGACTGCCACCAGTTACTGTCCCTTCCTCAGTGGCGGCACTCCGGCCCCATTGACTGAGCATCCTGCGGTCTAATCACTGTTTTTCAAGGCAGCTGCTCACTGTGAGTGCTTCCTTAAATGTCCAGAGAACTTAAAAAAAAGTCAGGTATTACACACACAAGTTCACACATAACTGTTGTTGGCTGTAACTATTGCCCACAATAAATAAGGAATGAGGACACTGAGAAAAGGGAAAACAATGGTTTAATGGGCCTGCTTTTCCTTTAACCACAACCGTGAAAAAATATAATCCTCATTAAAGGGCTATAAAGTTGTCTGCGTGAGTGGTTCAATACACTAATGTCTCCTGGCTTTTAGTGCCGTTTTAGTACCTGATCCTCTGTTCCCTGCAGCTGGGAGTTTATTAGTCTTAGTGGCCTCTGGAAATGAATATTCATTTCCTTTCGGGGCCTGAGGGGATTACTCTTAGCAATGAGGAAAGCCGAGAAAAGGCCAGATCAGGGCAGCCTCCACACTGAATCATGGGAGACCAGGGCTGTGCCTACTCTAAGGATCTGCGAGGTCACCGAGTGAGCGGACCGAGGCCCGGGGTCCACAGCGGCAAATCGGGCAGCCAGGCTGGGACCCGGGGCTTTCGGTCCCCACTCCATAGTCTGTCCGTGACACCACGCTGTCTCCACATTAATTCCAAGGAGGGAACATTTGGGCCTTTTTCAGTCCTCAGGTTCTAAACCACTGGAAGCAATGGAAAGCCCAGGATCCCATTTGAATTGGACCGTGGTTTGAGGCGTTTGTAACAAAGCTACTCAGAGAGAGCCGAGGGGTGGGAAAGGGTCTCTGTCAACCTCGGAGGTTCTTAGAAGTAAACTCCCGTATTTTGAGATATTCACTTCACCAACTAGGCCACAATTTTTCCTTTTCAAAAATTATCGTTATGATTATTAACGACTTTTTAAATACATCTGTAAGTTGATTTACGAGAATTTATAGAACGCCTGTGAAATGCTGAAGATTCTGGTGAATAGAGGAGAGAACATAGAAGACATACAATGGTGCTTTTGTTTAAATTCTTTTTTCTGCATTGTTGGTAAGCATCCTGTGGCGAGGTATAAGATAACTTCATTAAGATTCTTATGATTGCCCTGGCCAGGTGGCTCAGTTGGTTGGAGCGTCATCCCACACACCAAAAGGTTGCAGATCCCTGGTCTGGGCACATGCTGAGGTTGCAGGTTCGATCCCCGGTCGGGCATGATGTTTCTCTCTCAAAATGAGGTCTGTCTCTGTCTCTCTCTCCCTTCCTCTCTCTCTAAAGTCAACTTAAAAAGCATGTCCTTGGATGAGAATTAAAAAAAAAATTATTATGATTGCAATTTTAGTTTACTATAGGCATCCAGTCCTCTAGCCTAAAAATTTAAGGTTAAATTCTGCTTAGCTTTCTGCACAGGCAGCTTAGTTCAGTGGGGTTGTACTCCTTTAATTTCTTCATGAGAGGAGACCAGGTCAGACGGAAGAACGGTTCTGTTTCCCAAGGCGACATCATTCGGATCCCAGGCCGTGGTTTTCTGAGTGGATACCTGTCAGACTTATGGGGGGCAGGGGGAGCTCTAGTGGAAATGCGGCCAGAGGGCCCCCCTCCTGAGGAAGGCTGCCCCAAAGGCTTCCTAAGTTGGCAGAAGGCTAAAGTGGATGGGCATGGCGTGGACCTAACACGAAGCTGACGCCATTGTTCTTGGTGATCTCCACCTTCGGTTTTACGTGGAAGGCACCTGACTGCATAGATGGCAGCCTTCCCCGGTCGTGTGCCCAGGAAGCTAATTATTCAGTCGGAGGGCAATGAAAGCCCCTGCCATCTGTCTGCCGGTTTAATGGAGTGTCAGCACATCCCAAATAGGAAGTAATTGGATTGACAGACACAAAGCCCGTTATTAGACTGTTATTATCTGATTGGAAAAAGCAGGCGGAGAAGCAGACAACTGTGGCAAAGCTGATCTGATGATGTCCGTTGTTCCCGGAATGCATAGCCCGCCCTGCCGAATCCACGGGCTTTGCCTCCCCTGACTGGCTGGGGAGTGTTTGGAGTTCCTTCTCTCAGAATCCATCTCTGTGTTCTTATTACAAATCATTATAATGCAATCTAATAAAACACAGTTTGCATAAAGATGGGGCCCATTTATAAAACTGTCACCGCAGCCACTCTATTAATAGAGCCATTTTAAAGATTTATTGTGAGCATATGTTACTTTTTACAGGGGGCCAGATTGAGAGCTGCAGGATTTGAACATGCAAGAATGTGCTACTGGTGATAAGTTTTTTTAAAAAAAAATTTAAGCTATTCTGCCCAAGTAATATCACTAGACTCTAGTATTCTTTTCTGACTTTCAGCTATGATCATCAAACAACGGGCATTAAAGAAAGGTGACAAGGTCTCACCGAGTTACCTAAGCACCTTTGTTCTTTCCCAGATTTCAGTTTAACTGCCTGGCACTGCTGAAGGTCAGGGGGCGCATGGGAGAGAGGAGCTAAATCGGAGAACCAGCCCTGGAGCTTTATTCTTCCCTGAGCAGCTGGCTGGGTTGGGGCTGAAGGGGAGAACTCACAAAGGCAGGCCTCTGCTCGTTCACTGATTGGTTCAGTGAGAATCACAACCGCCCGGAGTTTCTGGGCCTCGATGTTCCTGGAAAGCACCAGCAGGCCTCCAGCAAGGGTCTCTGGAGCACCTGCAGTGTGTTGCATACTTTTCTAAGTTCCAGGTACTCAGCTGCAATCCCGCCTGAGTCCCTGCCCTCATGGGGCAAAGGGAAAACAAGCAAACGAGAAGTAAATACATATGGTATCAGATTCCAATAAAATCTACAAAGAAGCAATTAAAGATAGAGAGTAGCTGGGGAACTGTCTTTAAACTACTCACCTTCCAGAACACCTTCAGAAGGTGAGTGTGGAAGCTGGCTGAGGTGACAGAGTGAGTCGTGTGGCTGTCTGGAGGAAGAGCAGCCCGGACGGATGGACGGACGGATGGACAGACAGAGGGACCAGCACTTTCACAAGCCCAGAGTACGTTTTGAGTATTTTGTCAGTGTTGCCACCAACACACCTGCGACTGCCGGGTTCCATGCCCGATAAAGGTCCACGTCATTTCCTATTTGCTGGTTAGGAAGGACTGAATGTATGTGTGGAAGGTGTTTCAACTCTAAGCAAGATGTTGTCAGAAAGTTCCAGGTGGGCTCCAGAGAGCCACATTGTTGTAAACTGAGTCATTGAAAGTTTCAAAGGCTTTCCTACTTAAAGAGACTCAGCGGGGACAGAACTTTGATACAAATACTCCCTCATTTATTTGGTGGGCACATTTACAAATGAACGAATGAATTAAGTCCTAGGAGTATTCCCTGCCACGTGAGAGTTTCTAAATGTCAGGCACTCTGCTGGGTACAGTAGGTGACTGCAAGGCATTAGTGCAATATATCCATCACCGCCAACCTTATACTAGCCCTCCAGGGGAGGCACGCACTGTTCACCCGTTTAGTAGGTTAGGGGCCTGAGGGTCGGGAGAGTCCTGCAGTTAAATATCTGTGAGAGCCAAGACCCCAGCCCAGGCCTGTCTGGCCCCAGGCCTGTCTGGCCCCAGGCCCCGGGCTCTCCTCTGTGCACCACGTTGTCCAGAAGAACGTACAGGAGTTCTTAATGCGAGTAGCACATAGTGTTGGGAACCATGGGAACCACAGAAAAATAGGAAAGCAGAGTCTCTGTGCTCAGAGAAATGAAAATACAGCTGGTGAGAAGTGGCCGCATGAGACGTCACAGAGACTGTGAGAGGGGAGGCGCAGACACATAGTTGCCTTCCTCAGACTGTGAAAGCTAGGGAGGAGGGGGAGAGACCACAGGCCTGAAGCTGAGCTTTTAAAAGACGGGGAAAACTGAGGTAGGCTGTATCAGAAAGTGCCAGTCACGTGTGTGTGTTAGAACCGACTGTGCACCGACGGTGAAAATCGAATGACATCGTGATTACCCAGAAAATCACTTAGCCAGTTAGGTGGGTGTGAACTGTTCTCCCTGCACGGTAAATGAAATGGGGCTAGATTTTCCTACAGATTCTTCCCCCGTCTTCGGTTAAGCTCCAAAAGAGTCATTCACCTTGCGACTAACAGGCATTATATTGCTTTAAAGATGCGTATTTTCAAATGCTAGAGTGCATAGTCGTACTCAGGGAGCTAGGCGCCAATGCCGTGAGAGGCAGCCGGGAGCCGAGTCTGACTGTGGGGCCCAGGTTTGTGTCCCCTGTCCTGCCCACCTGGGATACGTTCCTGTCACGCAGGATGGCAAGCAGAATGCCTGCCTCTCTCAGCCTGTGTTTCATCATCATCTGTATGGAATACAGGTTTTCTGAATTAAGTTGTGAATTGAGTGAATGGGGAAACATAAGTGAACGATCCAGGGCAGGAATACTCTTGGGCTCTTGTGAAATATAAGTAAGGGAGCTTCCTACAGAGATGTCAGAAAGTAGTGGGGCTAGATCATGTAGGAGGGCCATGAGAACCGGAGAGAGGACTTTAGATTCATGTGCTAGGAGGAGAAGCCAGGAAGGCTTTTGAACAACAGACTGTCACCGTGAAAGACCTCTGTAACATAGATTGATCCGGCAGTGAAACGCAGGCGGGACAGCGAAGTGGAAATGGGGCAGACCAGGGCAGAGGCAGTTACCGTAATCCAGGATGAAGGGAATGGAGTAGAACTCTAGACCCGTCGTCAAGAGGAGACTTGTTTGGAGATGATTTTGTTGCCGTTTTACCTTCCTTGGTCTCATTGAAGCAAGTTCAAGGGGATATAATGCCCATTCAAAGGAGCAGGTTGCATACCAAGAAATTAGTAAACCAGCTGGCTGTAGCTTTTGGGGATGCAATTCATCATCCATCCCCCCATCCATTCAGTCATCCTGTGTTTTTCCTTCCTCTCTAAGTTTGTACTTGCAGTCAGACACATTGCTTCCCGGGACGACAGTGCCAACACAGCCCTGTGACAGGGTGGTGGCACCAAATTAGGCAGTGAATACGGACATGGCTCCAAAATGCTGAAGACACATTTGAAACATTATTATTATTTCATCTGCATCCCTATTGGATTCTCTAAAATCATATTTAGAGAGTTAGATGGGGGTTTAGCTTGTGCAGTTGGAAATAAACACATCCTCCAATGATTCAGTTTCTGATTAGTCTGATTCCTTTGGCATTTTTACGTCAGTGCCTTCTCCTAGAGAATTAATTGACCAAGTAGGGAGTCTCTTTTCTCCCTGTCAAGACCTCAAATAATCACTTTGTGTGACAGATTCACGGCTGCAAGAATACGAGTTTTGCTGTTTCGTTTTCATAACAACATCCCTTTTGTTTTCCTCATAAGACAATATTAAGTGATAGTCATATCATTAAATGACATCCCCGCATTAAATTTTCAGATACGGTTTTCTTTCTTTTATTGCAAAAATTCAAAAACTCTTCGGGACAGTAGAGAAAAAGAAGTTCATTTACGGGGAGCATGTCCTGGACATGCCCCGGTCATTGATTTTAAGTTTTAGGCGACCCAAGTAACCGACAGTGTTAACATTTAATTAAAGCTTTATTTTTCTCAGTGTGGAGACCCAGCAGGCACGCATGTTCTCTTCTCTAGTGACAGTGCTACAGAGCGTCAAGCATGCATAACATCTCAGGTCAGAGAGCAGGATGGAAAGATTCGAAGGTCATCTCATGCTTTGTCCTTTCCAGTGTTGTCACTTAACGCAAATTACCCTGGGGGATAGAATGGTTCCGCCTGTGGTCAGAGTTGTTTAAGCTTATCTCTTTTTGCAGATTAAAAAAAAAATAATTTTTCTGGCCCTGGCCAAGTTGCTCAGTTGGTTGGAGTGTCGTCCCAAAGCACCAAGGTTGCAGGTTCAATCCCAAGTCAGGGCACATACAAGAATTAACCAATGAATGCATAAAAAAGAGGAACGGCAAATCGATGCCCCGCCCCCTTCTAAACAATAAGTACAAATTTAAAAATATATATTAAATAGCAACTGGCCAAGAGCCACAGTGTGCATGGCAGACACCACCAGCACCTCACGGTGTGGAGGGCCAGTGGTGCGGGCGCGCGTGTGGGGCCAGGGTGATTGGAGAGCGTGCAGGTGGCTCCCTTTCTTTGACTGTGCCTGTTGCTCTCTTAACAATGCCATGTGTTCCTGTGCTGATTTCCAGGGGGAGCGATGAAGTGAGAGTCATGGACTGTATTTGGAAATGATTTTCTTCTTGCTGGCTGTGAGCTAGATGTTATTTCCTAGCTTCCCCTCCTGCTTACATCCTCCTCTAGGTTATGTTATATTTGCCCTTATGCATAATCAATAGGCTGTTTCCCTGCCCTGCACCACTGCAGACCCAGCTAATAAGAGGCACCATTTGTCTTGGAAGCAACATGGCTTGTAATTTTGGAATACTTTCTAAAGGTAGAGGCTCAAAGCTATGAATTGATTAGACCTTGCAGAAGTGAAGCCAGCTCTAATTGTCATGAGTAGAGAAGGTACAACATAAAATGGCCAATAACACTGGCCAACAGCAAATGAGCGTATGTTTTCTGTACATGCGCTCAGCTAAGCGCAGCCCTGAGGTGTCTGGTTTATTACATCATGGCCGTTTTCAGAATCGGCTTAACTTACTCCTTCATGCAGGAAGTTTGCACTGACCTTCTCCTAACATGCTGTGCAGGGCACCGAAGGGAATGCAGTGAAGAAGCTGACGGGCCCCTGCCCCCAGAGAGCCTGCAGTCACGTGGGGGATGGGTGTGCAAGCAAACTGCAAAGTGGTCTGCCCCTTGAGCCTGTTAGGCTGTCCAGAGTATAATTCCTGAGTACTTTTCGCTTGGATTAGTGGCTTTCATACTTTTTTTCACAGTAAAAATTGTATTTTCACCAAGATCCGGTACACATATCTACCTGTGTGTAAACTCCCCTCTAAGTAAATAATGTATGCACACAGACCATGTGTATATTCATATATGTAAAATAAAGATGACCAAAATCAATATTTACCATTAATATATGTAAAACCCTCTGCTGTTTTCTGTCCTGCTCAGTCCTCCCTACCCACTGTCTTTCCCAGTGCTGATGGCAACCTTCTCATTTCATAAACACCAACAGGGAGTGAATTACGTTTTGGACTCAGCATTGCTTTAGCCTGAGCTCTTTTAAGCACAAGTTCTACGTTTTGTCTGTTTTTCAAACTTACGATCTAGTGGGTCCTATCATATAGTAAGCACGCAAAATGTTGAGTCAGTGAGTGAATAAATGGATGTGTGCAGATCTGCTGAGAACTGATTTTTGGTTCAACCTGATGAACAGCACAGATATAGTCCCTGCAATCCTGACTAACAGAAGTAAAAAATTATTAGTGTCTCATCCTGTCACCTCCACTGAGGTGACTATATCCCAGGATAATGAATTATTTATTCTTGAGAAATAATCCATGTAGTTCAAGGGTATGCAAAACATCTACCACCATCAACATTTAATGCATTTTACTTCACTAATGATCTCTTTTTTTTTCCAGTGTGCTATTGAGGATTTTTTTTTTAAACCATGACTTAAGGAATGAAATCTGCCTTCAATTATTTATGGTTCAAATGAATGCAAATAAGACTTTCCAGCTTGCTGTGCTGATACTCATTAATAAATATTTCACTAGGTATCAGGAAGATTCAGGTTGACTAAATGGAGCTCTTTTTCAATATAAACAAAAGCCCCTGTGATTTTCACAACTGTGCAGGCCCAAGTCTGATATCTAGCTTTCGTTAAGGCAAATAATGAATGTGGGGTGCCTCTCCAGAAGGATGGGTCCTGTGGGAATGGGGCTCAGTGGGGGGAGGGGGGCTGTGCTGTGAAGTGATCCCCTAGGTAAACCAAGTTTAATACCATTAGCAGGGTAATTGTGCTATTAAGAGACATGGCCAGCTGGTTTAAAGAGAAGTCCGTGTAGTGTAATTGCTCTTTCATTTTTGCCATTGAAGAACAGAACCCTGAACCACGGGGCAGAAGGTGGAGATTTTCCGCTTGGCCTCACGCCAGGACTGAGCCTCCGAACGCTCCAGTCTCTCCCAGCACCTGGCCTGCGTGGGGCATCGGGGTCTGGCTGGAGTCCTTCGCTATGGAAGGGAACACACCAACCGTGGCGGCTCCTGTCCTGCCACTCCTTTTCACACGGCGTTCCGCCCACTCTTTTTCCTAGCACAACTGTGTGCATCTGACCTGGCCAGTGTTTCCAAAACTACCAAAATATCTAAACCTTAGTTGTGAAAAACGTGCCTTTCCATCTTTGGAAATGAGCACATTGAAAAATGCTCTCGAATTATGGAATTGGTGGCCATTCACTTTACTTTATTGTGAGTCCCATTGCAGACAGGCTTTGCCCTTTTTAGAATTTGTATAAAAGAAAGAATGGTGAACTAATTAGGAACCAGATCAAGGTTCAAGATACAGGCTTAAAACTTTATAGCCCTGTGACCTTCAGTCAGGTGCTTATCTTGTCCCAACTGCAGTTTCTTCATTTGTAAAAAGCAAATCTGTCAAACAGCCCCCGAAGCAGAGCAAAGTTCAAGAATATAGAAGTCCTTTATGAAGGCTAACATGCACTATAGTTATGAGACATCATCATTTATCCACCTGACTCATTGGACGTGGCATCCCTATTTGGCTTAATTAATTAGATGCCTGGGAGGTTTACTGCCATGTTTCGGATTATTGCTGGGTGGGATCTTGGGTAAACGATTGTTTTAAACGAAGAGGAAACACAGTGAAAACCTCCTGTCCAAAAGGAGCTTGTTACACTATAGCTGCCAAACAAAATACACTTTTGGGAAAAGACATAAACACACGTAAAGGTGTTGATGAATGTGAACGCACACGGTTACGCTCTGACTACAGAAATGCTGAATGCAGAACTAACTCTTGGCCTGTGGCTGTCATTAGGTTCCAGGGTGACCTCATAGAAAAGGACACCTTTACGTCTGCTATCATGTTGGAAATAAACTATCGGAGGAACTGGCTGCCAGTCTGATGGGCTACAAACTTTTCACACGTTTCCTATGAGACAGAGTTTCCTGAAATAAGTTCTCCATTAAGATGTACTTCACATTGGTGCCATGAAAAAGCATATACTCCTTGCATTTTTTTTCCCATTGCTTTGAAAACAGGAGATATTTCTCAGGTGAAACTAGGGCTTACACCGAACTTTTTTTTTCATGTTTGAATTCCTTCCGTAGGCTTTTTCTGTCTTGCATATTCAGCTGCAGTTAGTAGGGACTGTCAGCCCAAGCATGCAGCCCACTGCGCAGAGTGACCTGAGTGCAGACACCGGCCGCTGGGCAGCCACTCTCCGTGTGTCTCAGGTGTCCGTCCGTGACGTAATCCAGAGGAATATCAGTTCTGTGGGAACTGACTGTACTGTAATTGAAATTCCTTTATGGAATCTAGTTTTTGTTTCAAAATGTTGTATATTCCATCAGTGCAGCTGACAGACATTCACCTACAAGTAGGAAGTTAAATAGGAGGCTTTATTTTCTGTATTGTTCATGTACAGATATAACTATACTTTCCTCTCGTTCCGATTAATTAGCATGGTTTTTTTCATCATGCCAGATTATGATGGCATTGTCAACTATATTCCCTATGCTCTACATTACATCCCATGATTTATTTTATTATTTTTAATTAAATGTATTGGGGTGACATGGGTTAATAAGATTATATAGGCTTCAAATGCACATTTTTATGGTGCATAATCTGTATATGGCACTGTATGCCCACCTCCCAAAGTCACGACTCCTTCCGTCACCGTGTGCTCTATCCCTGGAAGTTTGTACCCGTTACTCCGCTCCATCCTTTGCCCTTTGCCCTCTCTTCGCCTCGGACAGCCATCGCTTTGTCTCACCATGTCTGTGAGTCTGTTTGCAGAATTTGTAGCATGCATTTAGCCTCACAGAGGATATGAAAATATGAATAAATAGAATGGTAAGAATTGTAAAGTCTTCCTGTGTGGTAGGTAGACCTGTTTATGAAACTACCTATAAAGTAGGAAGTGACCGCGAGGCCTCTGGAAGGAAAGTAGGACAATAGCAGGCGAATCCAGCTGAGATGGGTTGAAACAGCTTCACTTTGTTCACTTTCCGAATAAATCTGGTGTTACCGTGGCCCATCGGGTCCCTCGGAAGCCACGAGGGGGCGATGTGACAGCGGGCGGCCCAGCTCGCCACTCTAGAAAGCCCGCAATCTCCTTCCAATAGGAAAGAGCTCTGTGGGAGGTAAATTGGAGGAGAACTTTGAGCCATTATGGAAATGACTTCGTGAATATTGTTGCAAGATAATTATAGATACTGGTCTGGGAAAGTAGGGATGTGGGAGGAGAGGATGGAACCGAGGGTGATATGAGAAGGTTATCATGGCCTCATTGAAGTAATCAAGTGTGTGAATAACGGAGATCAAAGAAAAGCTCAGGGCACCCGCAATGTCTGGGACTCACACATATGTCATAATTGTGGACAAGGAGGTCTCTTGCTGTTTTCCGGGTCCTTTTCCTTAGAGTGCTGTGCATTCAGCATGTAGTTAACCAAGCGACAATAAACGTAAGCCTGGGATAGGAAACAATCACGAGCTAAGTTCAGAAACAAGGCTAGCTGCCAAATAGGCTCATGAGAGATAATTCAAACTGTTTTCCAAGGCATTCATTTATTAAGTATAATGAAATCGATGCTGTTGAGGAACAGCGAAGCAGAGAACCCGCCGGCCAGCCTGTCTCCAGCAAAAACACTGTGATTTGTTCCCAGCAGGCTCACAATTCCCGTTCTTGAAACACGAACTACCCCCAGTCTGCGACTCCTGTCACTGATGCCCCAGAAATATTCAGCTTGGGCCACATTCACCAAACTTCACATTGCCAGGGATGTGAATGGGTTTTGATTTGCTAATGGGTCGCCTAAAAATGCCTCGTTGATACATTTAACACAGCGCTTGCCTCATTTCACTCTCAACCTTTCCTTTCATTCTTTCACTCTCTCTCCGTTTTTCACTCTGTTTAGCCAGCCATGTTTATTCTCTAAAACACAGCTTTAGAATAATTGTGCAGTGCAACCCTTTTAAAAAGCACTGGCCCTTCAAGACAAGCCTAAATAATTCATGATAGAAACATAATATTTTCATGTATTTAAGCATTCATTAAATGTGTCCGCTGTACTTGGCACGGTGCTAAGTGCTCCCTGTGTGATGCAGAGCAGGTGGCGGTGGGGTTGGCCGGTGCAGGGAGGTGGCTGGTGCCGCTTAGGAAGTCACGCGGTTCAAACTTACAAAGGCACGTACTGAGGCCCCGGACAACGTGATGAGGGAGTGAGCTTTGAATGGGCCCTTGAAGGAAGGTTCTGGTGAAAGTGACAGTTCTCAAGCCTCCCCTCTAGCTTTAATTACCACAGTTTAGGAAACACCTGGGTTAGAAGGACACCACAGAGATGTCATGAGAAAATACACGGGATTTTTTATTTTAATGTAGGGAGTACACAGAAAGCAAAGTTTGCTGACCGGCTAAATAGAAATATGTTGGACTTATTTCTTGATGCCTCCTACGTACCACTGTCTACGAGGGACAAGGCATGTTCCCTCTCCTCAAAATGCTTACAGATGAGCAGGAAATACACTGTGTCAGGAACCTTCTGTGGGCCTGGGGAGCTGCGGGGGCAGAGTGAAAGGGCATTCAGCTGAAACGTGGGGGAAGACTTCCTGGAGAAAGCAACTGTGGGGAAGCCATGTTTGCGGAGAATGTTCTAGGAAAATAAACCAGCATGTGCAAAGGCAGGGAGGCAAGAAGAATAGGGCAAGTAGTCATATATTCTGTGCCTTAGCGAGCTTAATATATTCAATAATGGCTGTGTGTTAGGTAAATGGAAGGAGGGAGGGGTTAAAGGTAGAACAACCAGTTAGGTTATTTTAGGGAGGCCTGGGAAAGAAATTACCTTATATTATGCTCTGCGCATGCATCCACATCATCTCATTTAATAAAAGCCTACACTGCGGTGCTGGATGTTCCCAGTGGAGCCCCAGCGATGCCTGCTGCCCAGGCTCCAGCATGAGTTATTGGAGGTGGCACCTGATGGTGTATGCTGTGTGAATGGTAGTCCCCGGGGCATGAGCCTTTCCCTGTGGATGCTTTAGACCAAAGCAGCACACGGCATAAGGTAGACACTCCATAAATATGGCTTACATAAACAAAGGAATGAACAGTGAGTGAACGCATGTACATAAAGAATACAGCGAGAATGCCTCTAGCTTCTTACGTGAATAGCAAGTCTGAGTATAAGAAGAAATGATGCCCAGGCTGGTGTAGCGCAGTGGATTGAGCGCGGGCTGGGAACCGAGGGGTCGCCGGTTCGATTCCCAGTCAGGGCACATGCCTGGGTTGCGGGCCAGGTCCTCAGTGGGGGCCACTTGAGAGGCAACCACACATTGATGTTTCTCTCTCTCTCTTTCTCCCTTCCTTCCCCTCTGTCTAAAAGTAAATAAAATCTTTAAAAAAAAGAAAGAAAGAAATGAAAGACTTCCAAGTTTGAGCCTGGGCAAGTGCAATGAGGGCGGCAGAAAAATGGGGTCATCGGAGGACTGAAACGGCAGCGGGAGGGCGGCCCAGGAGAGTCCCGTTAGGCAGTTTGCATCATCAAGCGTTCGATGCCTTCCAGTTGCAAGTGTTTAACAAGCGATTAAAATGCAGGACAGGAGCTTGGGGAAAGAAGGCAGGGCGTTGGATAAGACTTATTATATTTCAAGAGAAATGATTCAGTCTTTTGTGTTCTCACATATTTTGTATTCGGCAATACGATGGCCCTCTCAGTCCACATAAGGTTCTCCTACCTCAGGACTCTGCTCATGGGCTTCTGTTGATTGTCCCGCCCCTTACCAGCCCCCCTCAAGAGTCCTAACCGAAGACCGAACTTTGGCAGGCAGCAGCGTTAGAACAGGACGTTGCAGCGTGGCCTCCGCAGCTGAACTGCCCAAGTTCAAATGTTGGCCCCGTCGCTTAGTAGCTGCATGACCTCAGGAAAGAACTTAACCTTTGTATGCCTTTATGACATCTTCAAATAACGATTAGAAAAGTCCTTCTACTCACTCTGGGCTTTGTTGTTCTTTTTCAAGTTCCTTTAAGTATAAAGTTAGATTATTTATTTGATATTTTTCTTGTTTCTTGAAATAGGCCTGTAATGCCATGCATTTCCCCATAGGAATACTTTTGCTGTGTCCCACAGATTTGGGGTTGTTGTGTTCTCATTTTCATTTGTTCCGTGGTATCTTTTGACATCTTCCTCGATCTCTTTGTTAGCCCAGTCATTGTTTAGTAACATGTTATTTAGCCTCCCTGTCTTTGTATGTGTTTCAGGGTTTTTTTCTTGTGATTGACTTCTAGTTTCATGCCATTATGGTCAGAAAAGATGTTGATATAATTGCAGCTTTCAATTTATTGAGACTTGTTTTGTGTCCTATCATGTGGTCTATCCTAGAAAACGTTCCATGTGCACTGGAAAAGAATGTATATTCTGTTACTTTGGGATGAAATACTCTGAAGGTGTCAATTAAATCCATCCGATCTAGCGTGTCACATAAGGCCACCATTTTTTTTTGGATTTTCTGTCTGTATAGTTGATGTCAATGGGGTGTTAAAGTCCCCAAATATCACTGTATTTCTGTCACTCTGTCCCTTTATGTCCATCAAGATCCGCCTCACATGTTTAAGTACCCCTGTGTTGGGTGCATAAATGTTTACAAGGGTTATATCCTCATGTTGGATTCCTCTGTGGAAGCAGCCCAAATGTGCATCAGTAGATGAGTGGATTAAAAAACCCAACAACTGTGGTACATTTATACAATGGGATATTGCTTGGCTGTAAAAAAGAAGGAAGACTTACCCTTTGCGACAGCATGGGTAACCTGGAGAGCATTGTGCTAAGTGAAATAGGCCAGTCGGAGAAAGACAAGTACCATAGGATTTCACTCATATGTGGAATCTGATGAACAAACTGAACTAACAAGCAAAATAGAGGCAGACTCAGAGAGAGCCAGCAGGCCTACAGCTGTCGGTGGGGGTGGAGGGAGGAACTGGGGGATGAAGGGATTGAGCAAAAAAGAAAAAAGAAAACTCACGGGCACAGACAACAGTGTGGTGATTGCTGAGGGGAGGAGGTGGAGGAGGGTATAAGGGGAATGAATGGTGGTGGACGGGGACCTGACCTGGGATGAGCACACACAGCACAGTGCACAGATGATGCATGTGGAATCGTGCACCTGAAACCTGTGTAATTTTGTCAACCAGCGTCACCCAAAATAAATTCAGCAAAACATGGCAGGGGTAGTCCTTTACTTCGTAGTGTTGTGGGGAATAAGTGAAGCAAGGCAGGGTGATTACTTAAAATAGTGCTGGCATATTGTGAGTAGTGTAACTGGCAGCTATTAACGTTATTTTTTCACTTGCTCAGTTTCAGCATACATAAAATGCAGATAGTAATTGCACAGGCCCCAAAGAGTTAGTGTGAGAATTGCATAAAATAATCCATATAAAACTCTTCAGTCGGGACATGGTAAGAGCTCAATAAATGTGAGCACTTCTGAGTACAGCCCCTACTGACGTAGTAAAAGGTAGGAGACTTGCCAGGTTGTCCTGTGTCTTGCATGAGAGGAGCTGCAGGCCAAACAAATGTGGAACACCTAAAATAAAGTCTGTTTAATGCGTTACATATGAGTTGCAGGTGATACGATAGACATTTTATAAGTTGCAATCTTTCTTGAAAATTTTTCTGACAGCCTTATCTTTTAGAACAAAAATACAGAGGAGAAGTTATTTTACTTTAAATAAGATGAATACAAAGGATGAAAACAGGATCCCACGCCTGTCAGAAAAGGAGGATTATCATTTTGTCTTTGAGTTGCAGATCCATAATCCTTATTTATTTACTTGTATGCATTTTGGGGTTCATAAAGATTGCTTGATATTAAGGATTAGATCCTGAATTATGTCAGTTTCCAGCTTACGTGATTAAAAAAATTAAACAGCTGTCATTTTCAAGAGGCTCGGTTTATTTTACCTGAAGTGCTTTTCAGTCTGGAGGGAACACTTACATGTAGTCGAAATCACTTGCAATAAGCTCATCATAAGGTTTTTTCCTGGCTAAATTTGTTCACAAATTGCGGAGTTCAAACTTCGTAGATAATATTCTTTTCTCCCTTTACTTAGTGACTTTTACCTCTTTTCTCCTGTAGTTCTTCCTAGGCCTGAATTTCACTCATAACAAACAAGAGCACCCGGATCTTTTTTTTTATTTTGTTAGTTCAGTAGATTGTCTCCTTGGGTTACGGGTTGAGGAAATAATTGAGCTCCGCCATGATGAGCTTATTTTGCACTTTTACCCAGAAAATCTTTATATATAAAAGGCACAGACAGCAGTTAACCTTCCACGTGAACAGTTATAGACCGTCGGGGGAGCCTCTTCCGGATGTGCCAGTGACTTCCTCCCAGGCATTAAGAGGCAAATGCGCTTCAAATGTGCATTAATCTTTATGGATTTTTCTTCGGTTTTCATGTTTCACCGATTAATGGACCTAAGTGTGCCTGTTGCTGCTGTTTCCGAATGAGTCTAAGTGATCTTTTTCAAGTCAGATAATCCACGCAGGTTGACTGTATCTCCAGTCAACCACTCTGAGGCGTCTTTCCTTCTTTGCCCAAGTGGCTCTGGTTTGCTCTGTGCCTCCAGTGTCATATCTGAGAGCACCCGAGTGAGAAATATGTCTCAGAGGAGCCGTGCTTGCTGGGTGGCCTCTTCCCGCACCCTGCGTTGTTGCCAGCCTTTGGTGTGACATCTCTCAGTTTGATTCCAAAGACCCACTTCCCCGAGTACAGCTAACACTTCTTGGTGCAAGGATGGGTTCATGTCTGGCAGCGACTTTTATTATGCATTATAGGTTGATTTTTTTTCCATCTAAGTCGAGCGTGGCAGGGACTTTGAATATACTCATAAAAGTCTGCCCTTCCACTGAGAGCGAGGCGCAGAACGTGCCATCGGCAGCTCTGGTATTATGATCGGTGCTGCCTGGAGCCTTTCCACACAGGCCCACGTGTCCCAGGGAAGCTCGGCATCTGGCACTCAGTGTTTCGTTCTTTCTGCGTCCAAAGACTATTTCTATTCACTGGATATGAAGGGACATAGAATGTTATTTTCTCTTCCTATTCACGTGTCATCCACGCTAGAGGGTTGCGGTGACTGCTGCTCTTTGCACTGTCTCCATGAAACAAGGACACAAAACCAAAGGTGCAAATTTCAGAAAATTCAAACTTCGAATTCTGTCTTCTGTAGCACAAGAATCCATGCATGTCTCCCTCATGAACAGTGCATCGGCGTGCATTGCTAATGAAGTTTTAGATGTACACATTTATGAATACCTGGGTCACGTGACATCAGCAAATGTGCATGTTTTATATGTGACAGTAGAGAGCAGCGCAGTGTGATGGGCCCCATGGGGTCTCACCCTGGAATACACTGGACTAGTTAAGCAGAGCTGCTGCAGGCCTGTGAGTATCGTGCAACTATTCACATAGGAACCGGGGGCTAAAATGAAGATGGTTCCGATTTCCCAAAATGTTTTTAAAGCTATGGTGCAGTAGGAGAGCCTCAGAGCATTTCCGTGGACGTCGGCCGGGCCCGTCCCTGCAGACACAGTGCTGGGTCAGAGATGAGTGGAACCGGTATGCGGAGGGATCCACAGCACGGAGAAGGTCGGGGGCGTGGGGGCTAAATCTCACATTGCTGCTGGTTTTATCGCGTGCGGTCAGGAGAAAGCTCCCCGTGCCGTTCAGGCGAATGTTCTGTGTGCCTGCACCGCCAAGTGTGTATGATAACGTACAACAAATTCAGCAGGTATCCAAAGGAAAGGAATCGAAATATTGTATGTTGTCTGATATAGGTTATATTCAAATGTATACATTAAAAACATAATTAGCGGTAAACATGACGCCCTGTTCATGGGAGAGACGTGAATGAATTTGTTGTGCTCCAAAAGCCAGAATTTGATTTTCCTGAAATTTGCACTCTTGATTTTGTATTTGGATTTTACGGAAAGATGGTGTAACCCCATGACTGTATTCAAATTATGTGTTTTGGGCAAGAATACCAGAGAAGCGGTACTGTGTTCTCCTCTGTGGTATCCGGAAGGCACGTGATATCGGTTTGTCCCATAAATGACAATGTTGGCCATAGACCTGAAAAATTCATTAGGGTGTGACCGAGAAATACATGTTCACTATGACGAGCAACTGTTTTCATTCAGATGAGTAAATATCATTGCAGCTTCTAAACTGCAGTGAAGGCCCTGTGTGTTCAAGGCGACTTCCAGCTGGTAGCAGCTCTGACTCCTGGCCGAGATGAAGTAGGAGAGACGGCACTTCGCAGTGGAAGAGAAGCCGCCATGGAGGCTGGGTTAAGCAAGGGCTGGGGGAGCTTGTGTGACATTTTAATTAGCTTATAAATTCTCTGGGTGCGTGAGAAATCAAGATAAAAACTTTGAAAATCCTGGGTAAATATGGAGTGTGCTCATGTATGCATTTCCAAAGGACATGCACCTGTATAAGAAAGAGGAGCCCTGGCCAGGTGGTTCAGTGGGTTGGAGTGTCATCCCGTACACCAAAAGGTTTCGGGTTCCATCCGGTCAGGGCACATACCTGGGTTGCAGGTTCAATCCCCAATTAAGGCGTGTCCAGGAGAAACCAACTGATGTTTCTCTCTCACATCAGCATCTCTCTCAGTCTCTCGGTCTCTCTTTCTCTGTCTCCTTCTCTCTCTAAAATCAGTAAACATATCCTCCAGTGAGGATTAAAAAGAAAAGAGCAAATTTAAAATGTTAATATTCCTTGTGTGAGTATTTTAGGATGCCCCCTGGGTGATGATATTCTGAAGAGAAAACCTTTGGCTAAATATTGACAAGTAGCAATATTAGAATGTCGGTAGCAAGATCCAAGCTTTAGACGTCCAAGTGCAAGGAGAACCCGTGCCCTACTCTCATTTGTTTCTTGGTTTATCCTACTTCGCAACCTTGGGTTTAGGAGGCTGACCTGAATGAGAGTCTTCCAAACCCCGTAATTGGACGCTCTGCGTATAGCGTGATGTAGAGCCTTTCCTTTGAGCCCCCTCATTCCCTCTCTCCGCGAACGTGTACCTGGGCTTTGTGCTTGCCTTCTCACCTCGTACAGAGAGGAAGCCCCTCGCGGGAGAGCACTTCAGGAGATGAGATAATACCCTTTTGACAGGCTTCCATCTGTGCTCATCTTCACTTTGAAGTGAAGCGTTTTCTTTCCTAATGAGATTCTTTTCACTGTTAAAAATGCAGCACTTTTCTGACTTCTCTAGAGCAGACTGGGAGCCCTAGTGGAAAAGCTGGGCTTTGTGATGCGTCGGCTCTCCACCCCGTCTCTCTCCGGCCTCCCATTCAACAGGCCGCGTTCAGGGTACTTGATAAGTGAAAGGAGCCATGCAGAAGGCTGTGGGAATCTCGGGGAAATAAAATACCGGCTCACCCGTGAAAAACGATGAGGAACTTGCGGGAATAATTCAACAGCAACAGAATGAAGATGTTCACTGTAGGATTATCTATAAGGAAACTGGGAGGCAGCATCAGCGCTTCCTAATTGACATTTTGGTTTAATAATGCCGTGCTCATTAGCATGAGGGAATGAATGCCTCTCTAACACTCCGCGAAAGGGCAGAATGTAAAGTAGTGTGGAAACACACAACTGTGCAAAGCAAAAACCAATGCGAAATGTCGGCAGGGATGCTGAACGCCCTTCCAGTGAGAGGCAACTGCTATCATCGGGGTGGTGGAGGTATGGGAGGATTTTTCTTTCATTCTTTAAAAAAATTTTTTTTTATTTGTACCTCTAGTCCAAATTCTTGAGAAAGGGACATTATTTGTCAGCAAGGACGTGCCTAATTTCAGGAACTATGGATTGAAGTGAAAGGGTCTGTTAATTATTATTTTTAACACTTTCTATGCCAAATACTTCCTGAGAGCCTACTGTGTGCTGGCCAGTACCACACACTGAGGATACAGCCTGGGCAGTTTATACTCTGCTCCTGGCCACGTGGGGCTTTGGTCAGTTACACAAGTAGCATCAGCCACCATTTCCTTAGCAGTTGCTGTGTGCCCGCCGCTCTGCTGAGTGCTTAACTTTTCCCTCTTCATTTATTCGTCAGAACAGGCCTGTGTGTTATTGCGTCCACTTTACAGGATGCAAAAGTAAGGTTAACAGAGGCTGAATAACCTGCCTAAGACTGTACATTCAAGATTCGGGCTCAGAAATAAATATCTATTCTCAATTCTGCGCCTGCCTGCTTAGCTTCCCTAAAGTATTCCTCCTCACAGTGACCAGGCATCTGGTTTACCTCCTCCTGGATGCCTAGGAAAGGACTTATTCTGTGTCCTTCCTGCCCAAGAAAGAGCAGTTTGCCTCTTTAATGTAATTGCTACTCATTCTTGACTAGAGTGAAAAAGCAAGGCTGATAAGACAGCTCTAATTTTTCTCTTTCACTCTCTCTCTCATGTTTCGCGCTTTCTGCACAGCGAGGGCCCTCACAGCTCTGAAAGCAGATTTGGAAACATGTTGAATGGGTCCCCTCGAGTTAGAGAAGACAGCATCAACCTGGATGTGTCATTTGAGACTGATGTGTGTGCTTTAGGGAATGAATGGTCTGCGCTGGAAAGAAATCCTTCAGCGTCAGTGCGGCTCCCAGCGGTTTCATATTTCAGGGACACCAAAGGCTAATAAGGAGCTAGGACAAAAGGAAAAAAACCCAGGATAATTTAGAGCCTTCTGTCACTGTTTAGGAGCAGGTTAACTACTAAACATTTTGTTCTAATATTAAAGATATTGAAAATGTAATAAGCACTTCTCAGAAAATTCTCTTAAGTCCCATTGAAAATAATAAAGAGGCAATCTGATGACTGATTCCTATAATATTAAAAAATAATAAAATATATTTACTCATTTGCAAATAAATAACTGGTTCTCTTTCAAAGGCCAGCCAAGGGGCCCCGTGTGCACCTGGGTAGGTAATTTCTCTAGTGTTCGATGAGACGAGGAGGAGTCAGCACGGCAGGCCCTACAATTATGGCCATGATGACTGTCTGCTTTTACTGCTTCATCGCCCCCACCCTCCTTCTCTCACTCACTCTCTTCTTAAAGATTCGTCGTATTTTATTTTAGGTCATGCTTTCATTTCTCTCTCCATGGTGATAACATCAATTAAGAATCCTCAAGCCCTGGCTGGTGTGGTTCAGTGGATTGAGCGCAGGCTGCGAACCAAAGGGTCACCGGTTCGATTCCCAGTCAGGGCACAGGCCTGGGTTCCGGGCCAGGTCCCCATTGCGGGTGCATGAGAAACAAGCACACATTGATGTTTCTCTCCCTCTCTTTCTCCCTCCCATCTGCTCTGTGTAAAAGTAAATAAATAAAATCTTAAAAACAAAAAAGGAGCCTCATTGTGTTTCTCATCACTTCCCAGTTCCTCCTTTTCCCCTGCTTTCTTCAGGTGACTTTTTCATTACGATTATCCTATATGTACTCACTCCATCCTGCCCACCCCCCCACCAGAGGCTAATGGAGTGTTTAACTGGTGACATAGAAGATTAACCAAGATTAATTAATTTATTTATTCAGCGAAGTAAACTCTTTATAAAGATAAACAGCTGACTTAAGGAGCCTTTGCACACCATGCTTTAAATGTGGCCCAACCAGAAAGCAATTTATAAAATATAGTTTCTGACATATGTAGGTAAGTTTTATATTTTCTAATATAATCTTGAGTAGAGATTTTTATACTCTCTAATTTAATTTTATTTGAGTAGCTAATATATTCATTTTTTTTAATCAAATGATTGAAAAAAAGGAATAACTGAAAAGTCATCCTCCCACTCCTCCCCCCATCCTTGCTTCCTGCAGGGACTCAGCTTTTGTTTTTTATGAGTCTTCCCTGGCTGTCTTTATAATAAAATAAACTAATGAGGATCTATAGTTCTTACACAAAAGTCAGTGTAATAAATACAAATTGATTTCCACCTTGCTTTCCCCCACACACACTTAACAATATGCCCTGGAGGTCCTTCCATGCCAGCGCCCCAGGAGCGTCCCTGTCTGGAGGGTCAGGGTTACTGTGTGGCGTCCCAGGGTGGAGGTGCACCGCAGTTTATCTGGCAAATCTCTAACTGGTGGATTTTTTTGAGTTGTTTCCAGTCTTTTGCCATTAAAATAATTCTCTACTGACCTATGTAATCATGTTCAGGCTGTCAGAAAACTTTCCCAGAAGCAGGGTTTCTGGGCCAGAGGGAAATGCATCTGTAACCGCGAATGGCGGTGCCACCTTGCCTTTCCTGAGGGTCGCACTTTTTCCCACTCTCTCGTGCAGTGCGGGGAGTGCCTCTGCTCATCCACGCTTAGGCCAGCAAAGTGTGTTTTCACACTTCTGGAATTTGGACAATGCATGCATGTAAAAAGTGGCATCTTGTTATAATTAACTTTCCATTCCCCCCATTATGAATGAAGTTAAGAATGTTTTCTTATGTTGAATGGCCATTGTATTTACTGTAAACTTATTGTACCCTTTGGTCATTTTTCTACAAATTTCGTTTTTCCTAGCTGTCATCTGTGATATAAGTTGCAAATAAATCTTCCCAGATAACCATTCATTTTGTTGCCTTTTTATTTCATTTGATTTTATTTCATTTTCCTTCGACCTTTTTGGAGACAATGTTAAAGTACCAGGCAGCCCTGGCTTTGCATAACATTGTGGAAAATTACCAGGCAAGGCCATCTTAATCGGTGGGGAAAATCACAATTGTTTCACGACTTCAAAACTTTTGTCAACAGATTAAAAACTCTCTTACTGTTACAAATGTATACCACTGTGAAGAAGAAAACTAGTAATAGATCTAGTCCGCTGCGGCATTAGAAACACTGAAGGCCAGAGTGCTTTATTTCTCTGTTAAGAGCTTATCAAGAGCAGTTTGCACAGTGCTTGCACCTTCTTTGTGTTGGATGCTTTACCGCATGCCCTGAGCATCCTTCCTGTGCCTTCGCTGAAATGTCCTGCCTTCTTCAAAGTTTGGAGCAGCTGCCAGTATTTTATTCTTTGACGTTCAATGTCATGAAGTACGTCAAAGAGTTCTTACAATGTGGAATTTTTCACCGGCACCCTTTCTCTGGACTATCTTTGTCCCTTTTGCCGTAACACCTTCCTCCTTATTGGGGTCAGGCTCACCTTCACTCTGGTCGCAACTGCCTCGCAAACGGGGGTGGCATCGGCAGCCCCGTGGTCATCTGTTTCTTCTGTAAATCCATTTACGTTGCATTCAAACTTCACTCCCGCTGCTCCCGCTTTTCTTTTTTTTTCTGTATTTTTATCTTTTTTTTTTTTTTGACAATTCCCTCTTTTAATTATCCTTTGTAAAATATCACACGAGCTTATCACCGGGAGACAAGGATACACCACACGCTTTGCTGTCTGTACATGAGCCGAATAACAGATGTGCCGTGATCGGTCACCAATACACTTGGAAAGCAGCAGCATGATTGATCATTGATCTCAATGAATAGCAATTGCTCACGTAGAAGTTACGGAACTGAAGAGCTAGCCTCAGAGTCTATACTTTATGCCGTTACTCACCGTTCACATCCTGTGGTAACTGGGATTTGAATGTGGGTTTTGGAGGGCAAGTGTTACTAGCTAAACTGTAGTAGCTTCAGTGTGTAGATATCAGAAACATGCACAGCAGGAACTGCCGGTACAGAAAAGTACAAAGAATAACATGACACACTCACCTCCGGGCTTTGACTGTCATTGCCATTCCTCCATGTATGCTTTAAGTGTTTTTAATAAAGGAAACGGGTCATTACAAATAAGGCTGCAGTCCTTCTCCGCCCCTACCTCCCATTCTCTTCTCTTTTTATAACCTCCCACTCACCAATTAAAAGCATGTCCCTTATTCATTTTCTGTCCCCACCCCCAAAATTTCCATGTACACATTTAGAGATATCAGTGAGAAATGTGTAGTGTTTGGGAGTGTGCTTCTAGTTGCATCGTAATTGTGTTACTTTTATCACACTTTCCTTGGCTTCTTACGTTCTCATTTACTTCTTGCATTACAGAAATATCTTGTGCATCTCCTTTTCTGACCCTAGTTTAGAAGGTGTCTTCTATTTCATCCTATTTCTACTCAATTCGTGCAATAGCTTGTATTTAAAAAAAATAAATATTTACATAGAGATGGTTGGTATAGATAGATATGTTAGCAGATGAATATTGTGGAGTTAGGATCTGCTCTCGTCAAGAATTCTGGGAAGTTTCCTCTGTCTCTCCACAGACATAGCCAGCATCTAGAGATACCCATGCGGGTTCTGTCATGTCACTGGAACTGTCCTCCCGATAAGCTAATGACCCTGTTCCCGTCTGTCTTCCAGATTCATTCAGGAAATCGAGCATGCCTTGGGGCTTGGCCCGGCCAAACAGTGTCCCCTTCGGGAGTTTCTCACTGTGTACATCAAAAACATCTTCCTCAATCAAGTTTTGGCGGAGATCAACAAGGAGATAGAAGGAGTCACGAAGACCTCGGACCCCTTGAAGATCCTCGCCAACGCTGACACCATGAAGGTGCTGGGGGTGCAGCGACCTCTTCTGCAGGTAACAGTTGCCTTTGAACTTACTCTTTATCAGCGGTTTCTATGGCTTTGGCAAGAGTCACAGTTAAAAGCGAAGAACTACCATCTGTTTTTATATTCATCAGGGACAAAACAAGATTAAATAGGCATTAGGGACATGTAGGACGCATGTAGAGATCGTGAAAATTCCTTAGGACATTTAAGAAAAAAGTTGGCTAGCTTTGAATATGGGAGACAATGAGTCTCATTAACATGCAGGCGGCTCTCCTCCTTTTCCTGGAATTTGCCCTTCAAAGGACTTACAGGTAGGAAGTCTCTCCCTGCCTCAGCTCAGCCCCCAACAGGAGCCCCTGTCCCCATCCAGGGCAGACCGACTGCGGAGAACCTGGCTAGCTCACAGTGAGTTGGAACCCACTAGCACACCGGCTTTTAAAAGTCAGATCATTTAATTCAAAGGATGATCTTGTTAATATTGAAAATTTTACTTTAGCTGTATAAAGAGATGGTTTCTCAGCAACAGAAATAAAATAATCTCTCAGTAGATATGTGGAGTAATAGGCTTGAGATATTTATTTTATATCCATTTTATCCAGTGACTCGAGGGCAAATATAAAACTAGAGGAAAATAGTAGGAGTGTAAATTATGGGTATACATTAACTACTATTACCCTGTAATTGAATCTTTATAGCGTTTCTTCATTTAGGAGAAAAATGTTTCTTTATTTTTTACATAAGCTGCATGATAGGATATCGCAAAATGTGGAAGGGTTGAGCTCTTCAAAGAAACATTGTGTCAATGGAAGGGAGTGATAGCTGCGTCAATTGCGTACCCTTGCCTGCCTTTATGCACTTCATTCTTGAGTTTTCCTTCTGTGTTTGTTAGAATTAAGAGCAATGCCAAACCTTTCCTAGAGAAGTGTCCTGTCCTGGAGAGGAGCATTCCTTTTTTATGAGCAGACTCCCCTGTGGTATTGAGAAATTCTGGGAACAGACATATCACCCCGAGGAACAGGTTCATTCGGGTAGCCTCTGTGCCCGCTTTTCCTGACCGTCCTACCCAAATAGGTCCCCTTCCCTGGTTCTTCTCCATTCTCCCCTCTCCTGCTTGTCTCCCCGACCCATTGTCAACTCTGGAATCAAACTCTGTGGACGATGTCACCAAAGCTCCCTTGCCAGGTGACTCACGACCAGGTTCTCCCACTAGGAAGCACTAGCAGCGGGGGGCCGAGAGGAGAAGGGGGTTAGGTTCGTTCTTACCTCTTTCCTCCCCACTTTGGATCATGGTTCTGGCCGTGGGCACCCCCCTCCAGAACAGTCCCGCCCGGGACACTGCTCTGTGGCCGTGGCTCTCACTGGACTCTGGCCACACCATTTCTCCGTGTCGCTCCTCTCAATGCGGCCCAGACACCCGCAAGTGTCTCCTCTTTGATGTTTCTCCCTTTAAATCATCTGAATGGAATTCCCTTTTCTGTCAGGATCCCAAGTAGTGCTCCCCGGTTAGGCACTGTTTTAACACTTTGATTTTTTTTCCTTCTTAACACAACTGTAATTACTAGTTCACTTACTTTCTAACTTGCTCATATTTTGTCTTTTCCCACTGGAATGTAAGTTCCAAAAGCATCATGCAGTACCGGGCAGCAGGAAGGTACTCAGTAAATAACTTTGTGAGTGGGTGCACACAAGCATGCATAGTTGGAGGGGGCACGGGTAGAGACCGCGAGTGAGTTTTGAGAGTCGTTGATACCTGCGGAGTCGGGGGGAAGCTGGGAAATGGAGCATGACGCAAACTTGTTGACATTTTTCTTTCGTGCAACTGTATCATTACCCTCCTCTCTACCAGAACACCTTCCGGCACGTCTGACCTTGGAGTGCTATGCTGTGCTGGTGTGCAGAGCAGCTTGCGTGTGCCCAGGGTGCTAAGTGTAAAAGACAGCCGTGTATGGCACAGTGAGTGTGAGAGCTAACGACGCTGGCTTGTTAAACGTGGTCATTTGCAGCTAGAGTAGCAAAGACACGTTAAAACGCGTAAGTGATTGACTGCAGTCGGGGCCACACACGAAGCTACTGTCCAGCCCTAGGCAGTCGGCCGGTGCGCTTGTCACCGCGCTCCA
The DNA here is from genome assembly GCA_004026765.1 of Micronycteris hirsuta. Lineage (NCBI taxonomy): Eukaryota > Metazoa > Chordata > Mammalia > Chiroptera > Phyllostomidae > Micronycteris > Micronycteris hirsuta. Next base: position 60,632 of record PVJI01000567.1, read on the forward strand.
CCTTGTCTGTGACATAGTACGTGTCACTATGCCTTTTGTTTTTTTGTTTTCCCTCTTGTTTTTTAAATCCGTTACTCCATGCTGAGGCTGGAGAAGAATTCCAGCTTGACCCGTTCTCTCTTTGACCTTGTCACGATATGATAATTCCATGGAAACGAGTGACTCTGGCAACTAAGGCCATTGAAGTTATTAATTTCCAAATGTGTTTTCAGAACGAAAACACCCGCTTTCTTATTTGGTTATTTCGCTGCCCTCTCTGTCTTCATAAAGTTTTTATTTTAAGAGAATGCAAACTAGTTAGATTTCATCAATACATTTGTTTAATAGCCACAGATTTAATGAATGAGATTTGAAAGCAAATGAAGTAAAGGGTATTTTCCTTTCCGATCTCGAGCATTTCTCTTGCTGTGTTATGACTGTAAACTGTTTTCTAACATAATTTCCCATGCTCACGTTTCAATGTTTCTAATATGTGTTTCTCTGTTACTTTGATGTTTACCCCCAGCCAACTGTGGGTGACTAATCTGAAGAGAAGGAAACAATTCTGAAAAATTTAGGCCGAACTTTCAGAACAAGTGTTAAGAAGGGAGCTTGGAGAAATCTATGTACTTGCGAAAGATGCCGCACTCGATGACAGGAAGTATAAAAATCCCTTTGAAGTAATTCCCTCTGCTACACTGTCGCTTGGTGGCCAGGTAGAGGAGGGGGCACCCACCCCTGCGGCGGCACCCAGTGTCACGCAGAGTCAGCCCAGCTGCATTCTCCAGGGAAGTCGAAGGACAGCTGTCTTGCCGTTGCTGTCATCCGTGTGACGATGCGCAGTTGCAGGCATCCCCGGGACACTTTGTCCTGCTCTCTGAAATGGCATCTGGGCAGCACAGAGTCGGTTATAAGGGGCCGGGGCCGGGGGCAGTGATGTACTTTTGCATCGGTAATTTCACTTCCTCGGCGCAGAATTCATAGAAGGGAAGGAAGTCAGTCAAAGGGAAGAGATCGTACAGGCGCCGTTTTATAGGTGAAACAGCTGTTCGGGCGTTGGCCCAAGTGACAAGGCAGCATAGTACTCGTGGTGGTAGAAGCGGTAAGTAACAGCAGCAGTAACAGCGTTCACAGTAGCAGACAGTAGCAGCGACTGCAGCTAACACTTTTAATAGCATTTACCGGGAGCCGGGCACTGTTCTGAATGCTTTATGGGTTTTAACTTGTGCTTTATGTATGGCAACAGCTTTGTGGGGCTGGAAACTGGGGAGGAAATGGAGACAGGCACGTAGCTAGCCGGTGCTAGCCCTGGGGTGCAAACCCAGGCGCCCCACCCTGGGGTCCGGCCCTGCATGAGTTCTTCTCAGAGCCCTGCCTGAGGAGCAAGCTTGTCTGCGAGCTGTTGGTGCCCAGTCTGCTAGGAGATGCGCGGAGTCTGCAAGTTAGCATTTAGGGCCCCTCCCTCCCTTTAAAGGGATCGGACATTGTCCGTTGAACCTAATAATAAAAAGTGGGGATTTGTGTTTTGTATATCTTTGTGGTTTAAAATGTTTTTTCTAGTAAATCATTTCTGTTGTATTTCGTAGACGTGTCGATCGACAGCAGCGTGGGGGTGGGGACTCTGGGCCCTCACCATAGTCGGGGACAACAGTGTCCCTGAGTTCCAGTACGGTCTCACAGAGACGTGAAAGCCGGCACCACCGTCTCTGGCCTCAGCGCCCAGAGCATTTTCCGACAGATGGAATAGTTTGGATATTTGTTGCAGGTGGTTCTCTCCGAAACCCCCAGCTCCTCAAAAGGCGTGTGCTACAGATTTACACGCTAGTGAATAAGTGGGTGAATGCGTGAAAATGAATGAATGGCTTCCCCAGTGCAGGGACCCGTGTCTGCATGTTTCCTCCTCACGGTGTAAGATTCGCAGTCCTGGGTTGGAGACCCTTGACCACGCTTAAATTCAAATGTCATCGTTCTTGTGCCGCTAATGCTACCCGTACGAACATACCTCGCGCTCTTACCATCTGGGATGCCACTTTTTATTTAATGGCTTCCACATGTTGCAAGACAAAGCGTGGCGATTCAAAATCAGGAAATCTCTTAAGAGAAACTCCTCCTTTCTCCTGAGTCGGGTCTTCTGGCGTTCAGATGTGGGACTCCAGAAACCATCAACCAAAGCGGGTACCCTCTCCTGCCATCCGTGTCCGCAGGAGTCTTCAGATTGCTCACGCCTCACACACAGGAAGCATCCACTCAGTTCCCTACTTAACATGGATTTGGGGGTGTCATTTAATGTATTCCTTTCTTAGCGTCTCTATCCAAGAAAAAAATGGCAGGGGGCTAATGCTTAAGATTTCTATCTTTTACCTGTCAAGCTGCTGAAAGGGCATCAACAGGCTTGAACGAAGGTACAAGTGAGGGTTTTTCCTGCCCCCTGATGGGATATCCTTTACCCTTGCTGCTTAGAGAGTGGTCTGTGGACAAGAACGTCAGACCTCTGGGTCAGAATTTGCAAGCACATGAGCGTTCAGGAGGCTCTGCCTCGTACCAGTGCAGTACAGGATGTGGTCCAGGGCCTGTCTGCCAGCAGCTCCTGAGCTCTGGAGATGCAGCTCCTGAACCACACCCCACTCTGGGCAGCACCCAGGAACCTTTGCTCTGACCCGCCCTCGGGGGATGTTGATGGAGAGGACAGTTTTCTGGGGGCACTGCCTTGCACAGTACCACCGGTGACACCCAGCTGGCGGTCAGGAAATGGGCTCTCACGCTGAGGGCTCCTAGCGTGGCGGAGAACAGTAGTCACTTAGACGATGCAGCTTTGTTTCATACAGGCCCAGGAATTGTAAAAACAATATTGACAGTGGCGGCAGAAGCTGCCTCCTAGTCTAGCACATTGCTGAATTGTGCAAAGTTCTTTCCAAACACAGGAGCCTACATTTCCTGGCACATGCAGAGGCGGCTTTCCTAATGCTGAGGCTCAGATTCCCACATCAGTGGAGGGAAAAACAGAGGTTGTGCAGTTAACACTTAAAGGCGATCTCTCAAAACATTTAAAGCGTGTTTGCATTTCCCCCTTTCCCTCACTGCCCCAGGGTCAGTTGGGTTATCTCCAAGGACTGAGGCGGTTGTAGAGGCAGCCTGCAGACAGGCACCCCGGCCAGCCGCACTTCCCACTGTCACCTGTGGGTGTAGAGCAGTGGCTCTCAACCACAGTCCCTGTCAGAATCTCCCAGGAGCTTTCTGCCACAGCTGCTGCTCCCCTCCCAGCTTAGAGATGCGGCTCAGTGGACCAGGAGTGGGCCTGGGCATCAGCGTTTTGTGAGATGTCACATGATCCCAGCAAGCAGCCAGAATTAGTGCCAGTGGCCTGGATCTCTCTACACCGTAGAATCAGTCACTGCCCCAAGAGGACGCAAATAAAAATCATAGTTGAGGCCTGCGTCACTCAGGCAGGCTTGTGAGAGTGGGCTCTCTTTGATCCTGGAACCAAGCCGTGTACCTGAGCCTCAGAAGCAGATGCCAGTGGATTTAAATCCCAGCATTTCAGTTGAAAATGTTGTGGCCAGGACCAAATTGCTCACCTCTCTGCACCTGTTTCGTCCTCGATAAAACAAGAATAATAAAACATGTGTCCCAGGAACACAGGCGTCGTTCCTAGTGATTAGATGGAATAATGACTGTAAAACACGCCCCCCCCCCATGTCACACTTGTGTCGATTTCAGAGTTGTCCGCGCCTGGACACTTGCCTCTGCAGACTCCAGACCCCGGTCGAGTCCTCGTGTCAGGGTGCATCTCCTCTCACCTCTGACGTGTGGTTTGCCCACGCCTGTTCTTGGTGCTGCACACCCACCTGGTAACTGCTGTCCCGTTCCTCCCACTACCCTAGAGTGACAGCAACAGATGCCGCTGTCTCACCTGCTTCTCTCTTTCTGGGGTTTATCCGCCGGTCTCCGTTCGCAGCATGAGCAATGTGCGTGTTCATCACCAGTAAAGCCCGTGTGTGTGTTTCCTGGGGCCACCACCATGGTTACCGCCCACTAGGTGGCGTAACACGGTGGGGTTGTCTTCTCCCCAGTTCTGGGGCCCAGGGGCCCCGCCCCCCAGGGGTTCCAGAGGAGGCCCCTTCCCTGCCTCGCCCACCTTGTGGGGGTCCTGGTGCTTACTAGCTTCTGGCAGCACCCCTTCGATCTCTGCCTCTGGCTTAACCTGTCTCCTGCTCTATGTCTCTATCTGTCCTTTTCTGGCTCTCACAGGGACCGCGCCATTGGACTTAGGGCCCAGCCCAAGGCAGCGTTCTCTCCCTCGGTCTGCACTTACACCTTCAGAGACCCTGGTTCCCAGTCCTGTCACCTTCTGAGCGTGTGTGTGGACATTTATCTGGGCGTGGGAGGCATTGCCTACCCCACTGCAGCGAATGACTGGAAGCCAATTATACAGAACGCAATGTATCCAATTTGCTGTATTTGCTCCGAAGCCCCTCTGGCAGAAACAATGTTGCGGCAATAAAGCCAGGGTGTCCCCAACCTTTGTTGGCACCAGGGACTGGTTTCGTGGAAGACAATTTTTCCACAGACTGGGGTGGGGTTGGGAGACAGGAGGTGGAGTTCAGGCGGTATAATGCAAGCGACGTCCACGGACAGGGAAGAGGGTGGTTGGGGACCCCTGGTCTAAAGTCTGGGTGTCAGCAAGGTTCCAGCTGAGTGTCTGGTAGGCTGCATGATGCTGGGGCTGCAGTTAAGCCTTATTGACGGCTGGTAGATACAGCTGCCCACAGGGTCATGATTGGCTAGTGACAATTACACTAGTGCCCCTGCCTGTTCTCTCTCCAGCGACGCTGAGGTGCAGCCAGCAGCCGCCCGCTGGCTGCCCGAGGAAGCGCGGCCCGCAGCCACCGCATGCGGTTCCCGTCCCACCGCGTGGTGCTGGTGGGAAGAAGGCGGCGTTTTCATGCTACAGAATAGTTGCGGTTTTTATTAGCATAACCAGATTAGTCCCATTTAAGGTCTGCTGGAAGTCATCATGGAAACCATTAAGTTGAAAACAGAGCTGATCAATTGATTTCCCCCTGTAAGCTCAGAGGAGGTGCTAATAATGGTCTCACTGCACGAAAATGCATCTCAGAGTCAAGATGCCTTGCCGTCTGATTTGATTCTTCAGTGTCTCTCTAGACCCGAAGAAATACTAAGTTACCGCAGTTTGCACTTTTGATTTTCTTTGAATTTTACTCTTACTATTTTATTTTACTCGCTACTGATACTGCCTGGCCTCTTCATGACAAGTAGGGGTCTCGAGTAACCGACCACCAGTGCCACTTCGGGCTTATCCAGGAAGATGGAGTAGGCAGTGCCTTCATCCTGGTCTTCGGCTGCCTTGTCACCGTGGCTTTCAGCACTCACCTGTGCCCTTCCGGACAGCTGGGAGAATTAAATACTTCGTGACTGATGGGGACTGTTGGGATTTTATAACATTCGTCTCTGTCTTCAAGTTGTCTTATCAAGTTGTTGGTTTTTGTATTATTAATTCCATCACCGGTTCAATACATCTTAATGTTTGTAGCATTTCTGTCTTGACTCTCAGAGCCATTCGGGAAAACGACTCACTAAGTCCCGTCCTGGCGCGGTGGGAAAGGCGTGTGACGTGCGCTCTGGGCTCCGCATCGGCTGCGGGACCTCAGACTAACCCAAGCTGCTTATGTCCCCTGAGCTTCACTTCCTGCACCTACAAAATGAGAGCGCCGCGGGCCCAAGGGCCTCTCAGACCGCTCAGAGAGCACGGCAGGACCGTGCCTCCAGCAGGGCTTGGTGAACTGCCCCGCACACCGCGTCACTTCACAACTGCTGTCTCTTGTGCGCACGCCCCCGGGGTCACCCAGCTCAGCAAGTCCGCTGGCACTACAGGACGTGGCGCTAAGAAGACACTACAGACATGACCCGTGTTTCCCATTAAGTGGAAAGCTTCACTAGTTTCTACCAGCAGTTGATTTGGATAACTATGATTGGATAACAAGTGTGAGAACCTGGCAATGCCTTTTCCACAGCTCATTGTGTAACTATTTTAAATACCTGAAAAGGTTGAAGAAAACTGTTCCATGAACACCCACTCACCATCTAGATTCCACAGTTAATGCATGGCTGTATTTGTCTCACGGCATAAGAATTTCGATTCTTCTTTAGTCCTCCCAGATATGAATTTCTAATACTTCCTTGAGCTCTTTACCATGCTGGTGTTCGTGGGTTTTTAATATCTTTCTTAGAAAATATGAACATAAAGAGAAATGGATTAAGTGGGAAAGTAGCTGCTTTGTTAAAAGAGGGTCCAATTTCTAAAAGCGCCCATTCAGACGTTCCCTTTCAGTAGTGCCAGGAACAGGAACTTGACCGGCTCACGCCCATGACTGGTCCGTGAGCAGCGCCTTTATTGACGTAAAACCACAAGGGGACTTGTCTTCCTACGTGTCGATGAAGACGCCTGTGAAGTGAGGTACAGAGAGATGGTTTTTATATACAGACAGAATAGCCACGTAATATGATCAACTCGAATTTTTACAAATATCTTTATAGTCTTATGTCCGGATGAAAAAGTAGGATCTTGTCTGGTTGGCTACTTTTCTTAGAGAAGTTTCTGGTTAACTAGATTTCTGTAAGTAGCTTTCTACAAAGCAAGGAGAGAAAAATTTTATACACACACCCAGGGTACGGCAAGCATCGGTTTACAGTTGTGAGTATGCAGAACACAGAGTTTATTCTTGTGTTATTATTTATCAGTTGTTTTATTACTTTCCATACGAACAACCGTGACCCCACGTTTGCCCCCCCATGTATGTGGGGGGTGTTCTATACATACGAACTTCTATGTAGTCTAGTCAGCTAGGCTTCTGCTTTTGGAGAAAGTGCAGAGGGGCTAGAAATGAAATTGTTTTCCTTTGTCTGCAGAAAACCATCTGCAGCCGGCCCTATACTACATTGTATTGAAACTGTTAATGATCTCAAAGTTTCTGTTTTCGAAAGTCAGTTGTAACTCTGAATGTTTTCTTCAAAGTCCATCATCTGTCACGATGTGTTTGGAACAGATTCTAATTTAGATGCAGCTTTTCAAGAATTCATTTATTGTATCTGGGTTATGAGGTCAGTTTGAAAAGAAGAAGCTGGGCCCAGTTGGCTGGACATTGTCCCTCAAAGCAAAGGGTCACCAGGTTGATTCCCCGTCAGGGCACATGCCTGGGTTGAGGGTTCAGTCCCCAGTCTGGGCATGTTTGGGAAGCAGCCAATCAATGTGTCTCTCCCTTTCTTTCTCCTTCCCTTCCCCTCTCTCTAAAAATAAATAAATTAAATCTTTCTTTAAAATTGTTTTTAAAAAGGAAGCTGGAATGGCAGGCTTTACCCTCATGGGTAGGGGAGTTACGAGGGATTGCTGAATGCGAAAGCAATTACAGCTAATGACGCTAGTTCGCCAGCTTTTCCTGGTACCAGGAAGCCTGTGTGCATCCCAGGCTATTTCAGTGCGACGTCAGTGTGGGGATGAGCCCTGGGTTCTCCACTCGGGTTCTGAATTTCCTTTCTCTCTCAGGAAATTGCTGACCATCTCAGTTGTCACCTAGACTGTTCACGAAGCAGGGCTCGTGTGGGCACGTACCTTGAGACGTTGGCTGGCTGCCTTCTGTGCTGACCTGGGCCCACTCCTTGGTGGGCGAGCGGGGGAGGCGGCAATGACTTCCGGCAGCTCTGCTGACAGGGCCCAGGCCACGTTAACCCTTCGCTCGGACCTCAGGAGAGTTGCCTTTGCCTGAGTGCATTTGACTTCACTTGCTAAGAAGGCGTCTTCAGGTTTCTTTCTTTTCCTTACATTGCTAGAAAAGGGGAAGGGTGTCCCATCAAAAGGTGCCAAGAAGAGAGAAAAGGCTGGCTGACAGCCCGCGCAGACGACAGCGTTCTTGGGAGCAGCGGGATCGCCGATCTGGCGAGACGACTGGTCAGAGCCGAGATGAGCGCGGAGAGAGAACTGCTGTTCTCGGGAATTTTTGAGGTTCTTACCCTAAGCAATTTTTGTTCTGTCTGGGTGTTGCAGCTCTGGCTTAGAGATGTTCTAGGGAGAAAACGAAGCAAAACAAGACTATCTCAGTTCCAAAGTTAAATGGCCCTTTAAGATTAACTGTTCAAATAAAGCAGCTGGTTTTCTTCATGCGACTTAAGGATCGCGTCCTACTCAGAAGTCTCTGTGCACGTCACTCGGCACACTCAGTCTAAGACGGGCTGGTAAAAACCTCGTGCGTCCGCTGTGGCAAGAGCGACATGACAGAGATGAGTCATTTCCGTGGCTGAAATTCCAGTGATGCTGAATGATAAATGCTGACTTATTGAGCACCTACTTTGTGCCGTCACTAGATGGGAGCAAATGCAGATGAAGAAGAAATAGAAAGGGTGATCGCCAGCTCTCAGGAGCTCCCAATTTAGTTAGGGAATCGGAAGACTTGCAGTGTGAGAGTGGAGGAGAGAGACCACAGTGGGCTGGGGGTTCAAGGGGCTTTAGACAAGAGGCAGGTCCTGAGCTGGGCATTGCGGGGTGTGTGGAAATGGAGAACGCAGAGGAGAAAGAGACCCAAACAAGGGACATAACCTAGGCAAAGACACAAAAGGTGTGTCCATGACAGAGGGAGATTAGCCTAGATGGGTGAAGGCATGAATGGAGAGTGAGCAATAAAGTTAACGAGGGCACAGGACGCTCAGGGAGGTCTTAAATTTCAAGTAGAACAGTTTGCTGTTGAAGTGGGAAGAGGTACAGAATCATAAAAGGGTGTGCCTCTAGTGGGTACTCTTTTTTTTTTTTTTTTAATCCTCAAGTGAGGATTGTATACTGATTTTAGAGAAGAAGAGGGGAGAGAAAGAGAGAGGGAAACGTTGATATGAAAGAGATACATCAATCAGTTGCCTCCCGTACATGCCCCGACCAGGGACTGAACCCACACCCTAGGTATGTGGCCTAGGGGACTCGAACCCACAACCTTTTAGTGTATGGGACAGTGCTCCAACCAACTGAGCTACCTGCCCAGGGCTAATGAATGCTCTTTTAAGGGCAAATAAGCTTTGGCAGTTCACAGACACGACTAAAGGGCAAAAGAGTTGGGGTCCGAGAGGCCAGCCAAGGCAGAGACCCAATAATCCAGTTTTGAAGAGAAGACAGGTTTTCCAATGAATGTCTCTCTCCAGACAGAAGCTTCCGGTAGTGGCTTCATGGCTGCCTGAGATTTGCTCAGCTCAGCATTTAAAGTCCGCCTTTTGATCGATTGTCATAATTGGCCCAACAAACGAGACAGGCTTACTTTCTGGAATAAGCTTTGTGCTCGTAAATCTTCATCAGGTTTTTGGCTCTGAGCCTTCACAGGCAGGGACGGGATGGGGTTCTTCATCACCTCTGTCCACAAGAGCAGCCATTTGCCGGCAGCAGGGTCATATTTGTTTAAAGATGAAGCTGTGTATCTCTCATATGTTGCCTTTTTAGATACACAGGAGCTCTGTCAGTCAAAGTCCTGCTTGGGGGAAGACGTGACACGCAGCTAGCTCATTAACAGGTTATCTGTGTCATTATGTCCTTTTTGGATTGTGCACATTGGAAATAGAGTCTTTTGAGGAGGAAAAAAAATCCTCCTAGGCTTCTGGTTTCCCTTTCTTTCTCTTCCTCATTTGTATCTGCTTTTCCCCCTCCATAGAACAGCTATTCCCATGATGGATGGTCATATCTTTGGAGTCCAGAATACCCTGAGTATTCACTTGCAAATAGCTCCAAAGTCACATTCAGATAACTGCACTTAAATTAGAGCCATTCAGCACCTCCCCTCACACGCTGCTTCTCTCTGCCCTATTTCAACCGCAGGGGCTTAACTGCTTCTTCCTTTTTATTCCACAAAGCACTTTATCATTTTTTCCTCCCCTTGGTCGTTCCAAGGCCAAGGCTGCCTATCAGGTGCTTGCAGAAGTGTCCTGGTCACCTTGCTGCTGGGCTTGCCCCTGGCTTCCACGGCTTTGCCAGAACGAGCAGCCCAGCCTGAGCAGAGAGAGGCTGGACCGCGTGCTAGTTTCTTTCTCAAACAAGAGATACCTGCTTTTCTTCCATCCTTTCTAATGCGTCCTTTTGCATTAAAGCCAAAAGAAAGCTCTGACACATAGTAGGTACTCATTTGTCAAATGAACAAAGGGAAATTGCCAACAGTATGTTGAAGGGTGGCCTCTGGCTTACACAGCTGGGGGTAGGGTGTGTAAAAGTGAACCTATACTGTTTGCCAAGGGGTAGCGTTAAAGATTGGACTGTCTCTTTAAATTTTTTTATTTCGGAAATGTTTTAGATTTACAGAACAGTTACAAAGATAATACAGAAAATCCCCATACACCCAAACCCAGTTTCCCTACTGTTAGCATCTGATGTCCGTATGGTTCATTTATTGCCATTAATGAATCAATATGGATGCGTTCTTATGGATTAAGTTCCACCGCTCATTCAGACCGCCCTGTTTGGCTGCACACCTAGCGTCTTCACTCTGTGCCAGCGTCCCGTCCAGCACGGCACGCTGTGTTCAGTTGCCCAGTCTCCTTCGAGTCCCCTTGCACGTAACCGCGCTCAGACTTTCCCGCCTGTGTACCGACTCCGAGGGCAGGTCGTAGGACGTCCTGCAACACGGGTTTGCCTGAGGTTTTTCTCATGGCGCGACTGCAGGTACACGTTTTAGGAGGGAGGCCGCAGGGATGAAGGGCCATTCTCATCACATCACTTCAAGTGGGCATGCCGTCAGCAGGACTTCTCACTGTCAAGGTCACCCTTGATCCCGGGCTGGGGCAGTGTCTGTCAGATGTCTCCACTAGAAAGCTACTCCTCGTTCCCTCTTTCCATGGCTTGCTCTCTGGAAGGGAGTCCCTGTACGCAGCCCACATACTCGAGGAGCGGGCAGTTACGCTCTGCTTCCTTGGTGGAAGAGAAGGGACATAAATTATTTGGAATGCTTCTGCATGAGAGATGTGTCTCCTCTCCCCCTTTTATATTTATTCAATCATTTATTTATGTCAGTTCAGACTCATGGATTCTTTTGCACACAGCAGGTTGCAGTCCAATACTACTTTATTTTGTTGCTCAAATTGTTCCAGCTTTGGGCATTGGGAGATATTTCACGTGACACATAGCCCCTGTGACCCAATCTTTGTGGTTTTTAGCACTGATTTTTCTGGCACTACAAGACGCTCCAAACTACATCTGTTTATTTTCTACTGCAGTCCCAGAAACAGCCCTTTTCCCAAGGAGCCTCAGCTCCTGTATTGGAGAACAGTCTTGACAACGAGGGTCTGGGGACTTGCTATGCGTGTTGCTACTTGGGCATCATTACTTCTAGGGCTTCTCAGCTGATAGAGAAAGGAAACATATGTGTGTGCATCATGCCTGTCCATATTTCCATATGTAGCCACTATATCTCTTTATTAAGCTAAATACGAGTCCATGCTGATGTCCCCAGCTCTGATGCATCGCTATACAGATTAGCCTCCCTCTGGAACAGTGAGTAACCTGGCTTCTGCCACTTACCATCGCTACCTGTTCAACCCCAGCAACATACAAAACAACGTCAGACATGTGCATCCGCAGGCTTTTAGGGAACGACTTCATCAACTAGCGTGTAGCCCTTGTGAACGATTTATTTTGCCGTTGGTTTCACAGACTCGACTAATTTCCAAAGTTACTTGGCTCGGCACCTCTCCCGCCACCTTCCCAGAAGGCTGTTTTATACATTTGCAATACAGTTAGATGGTTGGGCCACATTCTGACTCCATCCGGGGATCCCTTAACCTCCTAAATGACTTTTTAAAAACTTATGTGCATTAAGGTTCATACTTTGTGCTTTAAAGTCCTGTGGGCTTGGACAAATACATAACGCTATGTATTTACCATTACAGTACCATACAAACTGGTTTTTACCAACCCCCACATTCCCTGTAATTTATCTGTTCACCCTCTCCCCTCTCCACATGCCTCTGGCAGTCACTCCCCTTTTTACCAGCTCTATAAGTCTGCCTCTTCCAGAGTTCATATACTTAGAATCATACAGTCTTCAGCTTTTTCAGACCAGCTTCTTTCAGTTAGCGACGTGCACGTGATCCATCCATGGCTTTCATGGCCGACAGCTCTTCTCTTTTTGTCACCGAATAATGTGCCACAGTGCGGAGTTTGAGTGTGGCATGCGGTACGGATATATCACTGTTTGTCCATTCACAGATGGAAGGACGTCTTGGTTGCTCCCACTTAGGATGTAAACGTCCGCGTGTCTGTTGCTTAGTGGTCCTATTTTTTCAAATAAGTTGGGTATGATTTTAGCTGTCTATGGAGGTTGTGGGAGCGCATGGGGTTGTGGCAGCCAGGAGAGATGTGAATAAGTACTTTACAGCGGTATTTTAATGAAGGTGTGAACGTGATGAGTTCAATCTAAGAAAAAGGCAAAAATAAAAATTCTTTAATTTGCTCTTAGGTTCTATTTAAAAACTTGCTCTTAGATTTCGTTCTTTAAAAAATAATGTTTAGAATTCCTTCGTAGGAAAAACTCTCCCTCTAGCTCTACCCTCCACCCCCCTGCCCCAAAACTATAACCAACTTGCCGAGACGAACTGCTGTAGCTACGGTGAAGACCGCACGTCCGGTGACACCAGACTCTTCTGTCTGAGCAATCAGAGTCATAGAAATTCACCGGCAGTAGACTCCTTTACTTAACGATTTTTCTTCTTCCTGCACAAAGAGTAGGGGAAACTCTGTGCCGGGGGAAAAGGTTGCTCTTGCCCATGAGAAGAAATAAGAAAAGGCATAGGGACTTAGCTATCTGGATACCTGGAATTAAATGGGACAAAAGAGCAAATACAATTCTTTTACCAAGTCACTCTGCGCTAACAACAAGCACATTGGATCTGGGGGTCCTCCCCCAGGGATCTCTCATAGAAGGAGCCAAACCCAAAGGAAGGAGCCACGTGCAAAGTGAAATCTTGCTCTGTCAAGAGCTACGCTTATGTCTTTCAGGAAGACTTTTTGTGTTAAGCTTCCTGGAAGAGATGCCAGGGGCCCTTTGAGAGGCCTCTTGTTCTCTGCTTGCTCACCTTTGAACGTTCAACAGCTGGGTCGAGGGGCCCGTTGGAGCCTGACGCACACACCAGTCAATGTTGAAGGAGGACTAGAGAGAGAGGGAGAGCGTGTGTACTGCCGGGGAGGTGGCACACGCAGGAGGTGGGACATGCGTCCTGCGTGAATGATCAGTGACCTGCACTTTAGTGAAACGTAACACGAGCTCAGGGGCTGGATTGAATTAGCAGGGCCTCTTCGTTTGTGGGGGAATTAATAGGGTAGAAGGACGGGCAGAGGGGCCAGGCTGTGTGTGCAGAAGGCAGTTTCGCCAACACCCACCCAGCACGTCAAGAAATGAGTAAGCTGCAAGTCATCTGAAACTCTTTGATGCATAAAACATAAATAAGAGCAAATTAAAGATATCTCTTTAGGTGAAAAAAAAAAAAATGAGTTCTAATTATAATGTTAGAATTTAGCTGGTGAATGTTTTAATTAGTCCCTGGGTAGCTATATTTTTTAAAATCTTTCTATAGTTCATATATTTGTCTAAAATACATTAGTTAAATATTTATTAGTTATGTATTTTTAATGTCTGCATTTTTGTGGAGTAGCTTTATAATAATAATCATAAGTGACTGGATTAAAAGCTAATTTTACTCTTTCTCAACTAGACATATCTGCTCTATCTAGGGAAAGCCAAGCTAATTGGCTCCTGAAACCACTGACAGCTTCACCTCGTGAGTACTACCTCAATCGCAGGCCTTGTGCTTGGGTAAAAAGAAAAAATCAATTGCTTTAGAGCCAGCTTAGAGAATGCAAATACTTCAAGTAATGGCAAAATTTTTAGGCTATTTAAAATTCTACTTTCCTACTTCTTTCAGGTCCTTGGCATATAGTAACAGGCTGGTTTACTTAAATGACAGAAATATAACATAGCGGACAAGATATGTGGTAACATCCCTGGCTAGCGTGGCTCGATTGGTTGGGTGTCATCCCACAGAGCGAAGGATCGTCAGTCCAATTCCTGGCCGGGCCACACGTGCCTGGGTTTCAGGCCCGGTCCCCGGTTGGGGTGCATGCGGGAGGCAGCCGATCAGTGTTTCTCTCTCACATCCATGTTTCTCTCCCTCTCTTTCTCCCTCCCTTAGCCTCTCTCTAAAAATAAATAAATATATTCTTTAAAAAGGAATGTTGCCACCAAACTCATATACATGGGATGAGCGTTTTTGTAAGTTATAATTCTATTTAAGAAAAAGGCCGGTTGTGTAGCTAAACCTACAGCGGGAATTTCCCCGACTGGTGTTGCACTCCCCATCACATGCAGACCAGCCTGCGCTGGAGTTTTAGAGCTGGGATTCTGCCCCGACTCTCCCACTGAGGTCAAGCCCAACAAGTTACGTGTCTCACGTAACGTGACGCAGCTGGGAAATGGCAGCGTCACGGGGGGAGTCCGGGCCCCTCTCCCGCTGACCTGCTCTCTCTCTAGTCGACCGCAGCGTGTTCGAACTCACTGCCTTGTCAGGTACTGAGTAATTTATTTACATTGGATTTTAGTGGCACCGGTGTTTGTACTGTAAGAGAAATATTTTTTCAACACGCACTCTACGTTTTTATGTAACTTTAGGAAGCCGAAACAAAGAACATCCCTCTTAAAGACACCAACCACATCCTGCCTAACAGAAAATAAATACATTCCCATCTTAATATCAGTAATAAGAAAAGGCTGTTTTGTTATTACCATTACTTTTACAAGAAAAGTACTGGTTCTGCTGAACTTCCAGAAAAGTGTCCTTTTCGAGCCACCATGCATTTAGGGTGACTTTGCTTTTCCTGTAACTCTTTTCTCTAAAAGCAGAGCGAATTTCACTCCAAAACCAAATAACGAGCATCTCTCTTCTAATTTATGGTTTTCAAAAATCTTACAGTGTTTTTCCCCGTGCTGTCCAGCACGCTGTCTGAAAAGTCACAATGATTTAAATAATTGATGGCTACTTTATGAAATTGTCAGGCGGGATCCATCCTCCTGTCTCCCCCCAACGCAAGTCCTTGAGCAGCTAATCCTTTTATGCTGTGTGCTTTTCTTTTCCCCTTCCTGGTTTCATTTAGATAATTATATTATTCGCCCTGGAATATAATTGCCGCTGAACCAGGGGGAAGGCGGGCAGAGGAGCGGGGTGGGCGGCCTGCTGTTGGCGTCTGCAGGTTGCGGAATGTCTGCTATGCTCCAGCCTCTCGTTTCTTTGCCATCCCACCTTTTAAAGATTTAATTATACCTGTGTAAAAGCATAATTTGAAATGTGACTTCTGATTCTTTTGGAAGATAAAAAAGGCATTAATCCATTGTTAAACATGAACAAGCATGGTACAGTGGGAGGAACTTGGAGCTGGAATTCAGAGATCTGTATGCAGCTGAGCAAGTTCTGAGCACCTGCATGGACCAGGCACTGGACGGAGCGTGAAGATGTGTAAAGATTTCAAGGAAATGGGAAGACTGTGCCCTTGGGAATGTACATCTCGGTGCTTTGCTACCAACTCATGACCCCGATTTCTCATCTCTAGGCAAAGGATCGTGGGCCTCTTCGCGTGTTCTTCCATCTCCGTAACATTCCGCGATGCTTTGGCAACAGGCCATAAAGTAGCAACCACATTCCCTCTTTGTCAGATCCCCTTGGAAGAGTAGGCAGTGGTGTAAGTTATGGATTGTCTGTGGCAGACATCAGTTTGTCACCTCTGCAATCCAAGATGGTCCAGTCTCAAAGCCCCCAAACAAAAGGTTCCCCTTTCTTCCGTCTGTTCTTACCTTCAGCCGCCATTCCCCGAGCAGGGGCTGATTGGGAGCAGCAGGCAAAGTCTCTGAGCCACTGGAAGTTGTCATCAGAGGAGCAATAACTTTCCTCTCAGATTACTGCCTGACATCTTTCTGCTACCTCGCAAAGCTGTTTTTCAGTGAGGATTCTGATTCTCTTTTTAAATTATAGTCTATTGATGTGCTATTACAGTTGTCCAGACTTTCCCCTTTGCCCCCTCCATCCAGCACTCCCTCTGGCCATCCCCACACCATTGTTCATGTCCATGGGTCGTGCGTGTAAGTCCTTTGGCCGCTCCATTTCCTACACTGTACTTTACACCCCACGGCTATTCTGTAACTACGTATCTGTACTTCTTAATCCCCTCACCTCTTCACCCATTCCCCCACACCCCCTCCCTTCTGGCAACCATCAAAATGCTCTCCATATCCATGTTTGCTTACTTTGTTTTTTTTTTAGATAGATATTGTTGATAGGTATGTATTTATTGCTATTTTCTTGTTCATAGCTTTGATCTTCTTTTTCTTAAATAAGTCCCTTTAACATTCCATATAATAATTGTTTGGTGACCATGAACTCCTTTAGTTTTTTTTTTTTCTTGTCTGGGAAGTTCTTTATCTGCCCTTTGATTCTAAATGGCAGCTTTGCTGGGTAGAGCAGTCTCGACTCTAGGTCCCTGCTCTTCATTACTTTTCATCGGAACTCCCCTGTAGGGAACTAACTGCTTTCCTCTTGCTGCTTTTAAGACTCTCTCTTTATCTTTAACCTTTGGTGTTTTAATCATGATGTGTCTTGGAGTGGGCCTCTTTGCATCCATCTAGTTTGGGACTCTCTGTGTTACTTGGACTTGTATGGGTATTTCCTTCACCAAGTTAGGGATGTTTTCTTTCATTGTTTTTTCAAATAGATTGGCCATTTCTTGCTCTTTCTCTTCTCCTTCTAGTACCCCTATGATGCAAATGTTGGAACACTTGAAGTTATCCCAGAGGCCGCTTACACTATCTCGGTTTTGTTTTATTCTTTTTTCTTCTTGTTGTGATTGGTTACTTTTTGCTTCCTATGTTGCAAGTCATTGATTTGTTTATCAGCTTCATCCACTCTACTGTTGTTTCCCTGTGAATTGTCCTTCATTTCATTTAGTGTATCCTTCCTTTCTTACCGGATCTCTTTTATGCTGCTGAGGTCCTCACTGAGTTCCTTGAGCATCCTTCTAACTACTGTTTTGAATTCTGCATTTAATAGATTGCTTATCTCCATTTTGTTTAGTTCTTTTTCTGGAGTTTTCATCTGTCCTTACATTTGAGCCATGTTTCTTTGTCTCCTCATTTTGGCAGCCTCCCTGTGTTTGTTTCTGTGTATTAGGTAGAGCCACTTTGTATCTTGGTTGTGTGGCCCAATGTAGTAAATGCCCTGTGGGGTCCAGTGGCATAGCCTCTCCTGTCACCCACGCTGGGGACTCCAGGTGTGCCCTTCCTGTGGGCTGAGTACACCCTCCTCTTATAGTTGAACCTTGATTGCTGTTGGCAGGTCAGTGGGAGGGATTTACCCAGGCCAGTCAGCTGCAAGGATTGGCTTCAACCACTGACCACCAACCTCCACCCTCCGTGGAGGATCAGCTTTGCAGGGGCAGTGTGGCGGTGCTCCATCGTGGTCTCTAGCTGTCCACTAGGTGCACAGGCCCCGGGGTTTCCTGGGTGGTGCAGACCAAGGTCAGCCCCCACCTGTGTTTTGCCCGGGACCATCCTGCCTGAGCTATCTGAGATGGCTGCTACTTGTGCAGGGCTTGGAGATTGCCTGGCAAAGCCAAGCTGTGAATCTAGGCTGGTTGTGGCTATGCTAGGCCTAGGGCCACTTAGCAAAGGGTACAGGCACTAAGGGCTTAGTCAGGCTGGCTGTTGCTTGTTTGAAAGCATTTAGGAAGTTGTGAAGCAAACGTAAAGACCAGCCATTCATATGCAAAAGCCACTGTTCACAGCTGTAAGTTGGGTGGGAAGGAGCCTTGGGGCTCCAGGGCAGGGCAAACAGTGTGAGCCAGGTGGATGGAGTGTCATATATGGCGCCCACCTGCCAGCTCTGTGGCTCTGCTGGGGGAGGGCTCAGAAAAGGGACAATAGCCTCTGCCCTCCTTTCTGTGTGGGAGAAAGCTGTCCCCCACCTCCTGCCTTGATACTAGGCCCTTCAGTTCCTCCCGGTGTGCCACTTGCCTTTCAAGCTGCTGCCGTGGTCGGGGAGCTCAGAGGGAGAGAGTCTGAGAAGGCAGGTGAATGTGCGGGTTCTTTAAGAGGAGCTGCTTGGGACTTAAAAAGTTTCTTCCACCGACTCATTCCCTGCTGGTTTTTGCAGCCAGAAGTTATGGGGACTTAATCTTCCTGGCACCAGTACCTTGGGCTGGGGGGCCTGGTGTGGGGCTGAGAGTCCTCGCTCCCAAGATATCCCTCCTGAATTTTTGTCCACCACACGTGGGTGTGGGGCCAGCCTGTTCCGCCTCTCCACCCCTCCTACCTGTCTGGGTGGATATGGTTTCTTTTAACTTTGTAGTGGTCAGACTTCCATTCACCCCAGTTTCCACTGACTCTGAGTGATGGGTGCTCGACAGTTTAGTTGTAATTTTGATGCGGTTGTGTGACGCGGCAAGCCATGTTTACCGATGCCTCTGTCTTGACTGGGAGTGGAGGGGTCTGAATTTATTTTGTTGTCCATTGGCTGGAAGGGAAAATCACAAAATGTTTCTTCTGCCCTTTTTATTTTATTCTTTTCTCTTTGGAGATATCTAGTTTGGATATGGTGAAACTTGCCAACTCAAAAACTTAGAAAACTTAGAGATATTAACTACAAACACAATCATGGATCAGGCTTTGTAATTTTAAGAGGAAATGCTATTCATCTCTGCCAGATCCTTAGAGTGTGGGATAAAGTAAACCCAAAATGACAGCGTATACCCTGTTACAAATGGAACACAAATAACACATCATAAAATAGAGCGCTAGAGTGCATTGTATAACGTATTTATTTGGGGAGAGCACATCATAGCCCATTTGCCTTATCGGAAAAACAGTTTTCCTGTTACACGGGGAAAATGGAGTATTTAAAAAGGAAATGAATGTGACAACCAAATGGACTTGGCTGAACTTGGCAAATTTGTTTCTTATGTACTTGTTGTTTCTGCACTTGGCAGAGTGGTGTGGGGCCCAGACCTGCTCTCAGCCTAATGGCACTTTCACCAAAAAATCTAGCCTTCGGGGTAAGATAGCTTGCACATGTCCCGTTCTCTCTAGGGGTGTCCGTTGATGCTAGAACCCCCTCCTCTCCGTATGCAATATTAATGCTTCCAATTTGCAGTTGACTCCCTTTTTCTTCTTCTCTGTCTTCATGAAAATCTTTGCAAGCGGCTCCCTCCTCTTTTGTCTAGAAATATAATATGCGAGTCGAGTAATAAGCTCACCTCTTTTTTGATCATTTTATCTGTCTTCGGGACTACGTTCTTTCGACCAGCGCTTCTAAAGCTGGGACATTCACGTCATCACCAGGGAGGTCCCTTCCCAGGCACAGTGCGATTCAGTCTGGTGGGGCCCTGCCGCTCTGCGTTTTGGACAAGCCCTGAGGTGAGGCTGCTGCTTCAGGAGCCAGACTTGGAGAGGAAGGGCTGCGGACCCGGGCTCAACAAGCTTTTGCTGCGAATATTTGCCTGTGGCTACGCGAGCCACACGGTAGCTGTTTGATCAGTCGCGCCATCGTGACAGAAAAGCAACTGCAGACAGTGTGTAAATGAGTGAGCGTGGCTGTGCTCCAGGGAAACTTCGCTGACCCGAAATGCAGCAGCTGGATTTGGCCTGCCAGCCGTGGTTTGCCAACCCCTGGTTTAGACAATGTCTTTGAAATTATGTGCGTGCGCGCGCGCGCGCGTGCGCACACACACACACACACAGGACGGTCTTCACATATTTGCATGGGATTGTTTTATAATGTAGGCACATATATTAGAGGGGCAGCAGTTAATTTACGCTCTACCGAGGTATTATCCAAGGAAAATTTTGAACCAAATAGCCAGGCTTCTTTTCCCTCCAGAGGACTTGGAGTAAGGTGGGAGGCGTTATATCTCAGCGTCCTGCGGTGTAACGCCGACTGCGTTTTGATAAACCCCTTTCCGTGTGGCAGGCCGCGGTTTCCAGTTACGTATTGTCACCCACTCGCCTCCTCCCGGACTCCGACTCCTCCCCCAGCGTGTGCATCTCTTCTGTCACATCCCTTGCTGTGTCATTTGGCACCGATCCATATTTGGGTAATGAGATAGTTTGTTGTGCCTGCAATGAAGAAAATGACTTAAAATGTTTTTTAATAAGTTAACAGGAGCGAGTATTGAAATTACTGTAATGAGATAATGACACTGCCGCATATTGCTCTGAAGATTGTGCTCTGGTGAGAAATGTGCGCTCGTAATAAATTCATTTTCACTGTATTTTCCTTAGCAGACTTGGTTAGCATTCGCCTGTTTGTCTGCCGGTCGTAGAGAAAGCGGCACAGGCGTTGGTAGCCAACAAAGAATGAAGACTGAAGCTAGTGGTCAGTTAAGAGCACGGCTGAGCTTCGGGGGTCAGCCTTGGAGGCCTGGCGCGCCAGGGCCTGGGCCCCGCAGCGAGGGGCAGGGCCTTATGGGAAGATGGGAAGATGAAAATCCAAACCTCCGGGCCTCGGGCCTGTGTGCGAGGTTCCCCTTTTCAATCTGTCTTCTGACGTAGTCCACACGGACTTCACTGCTCTGAATTTTTACGTGTTACAGTTGAAAGTGATCTAACTGTGCTTGTGCGTGTTTAGCCAGCATGCATCGCGTGCTTACGGAGCATGCAACACGCTGCAAAGCGCGGAGCTACAGAGACGAAGCAGCCCTGAGCCCCGCTCTGAGGGTTATGGTTCAGCAGAGTGGCGACGTGCGAACGAGTCAGTTCTGTGTCCCCCGTGATCTGTGTTTGTACATGGCACGTTGGGTGCTTGGGGGAGGGGGTGGTCCTTCACATAAGACTTCCTAAAGGCAGTGCTTGAGCAGAATCTAGAAAGGTGGGAGAATGTAGAGCATTAACAAACACTTGTATACGTCCTGTCTCACAATGCAGGAGACCTTACAAAGTAGAGAAACACCTAAACGCGGGCAGCAGGAAGTGGAAGAGTGAGTATGGAGGGGACTGGGCGGTGGAAGCCCATGGCCAGTGAGTCAGCTGCGGGGCAGCCACGGGCCTCCGTGGTCCCAGGTTTTAACCTGTCCACTAGAAAGATGGCACTTGCTGCGACGGGGAGTACAGGGTCCACCACGGGCCAGGCCTGTTGTCCTGCAGCGTTTTCTCCGTGCAGGCCCATCAGATTCCACACAGAGGCGGCTCTATACCAGCTTCCTCAGATAAGTGTGGGCGTGGAAATCACCGCCCCCATCGCCCATCTTCACGCCCGCGTGCAGCTGTCGGCCTCCCTTTTGCACTTTTACCCAGGCAGTTTGATGTCGCCGAGTCTCAGCTCGCCACACCTCCCATCCCTGCCATTGGCTGTGTGCGGTCCTTTTCCTCCGCGTGTCCTCGGCCGCACTTGCCCGCCACGCTCCGCCAAGTTAATATACTGCAGGTGGCCCGGCACTGCTTCGGCCCTGTCCTCGGGTGCTGCTCAGTGTTTATGACCAAACTTAAAATAAACCACCGCCTGAAAATACCTGTTTACGTTCAAACCACACTAGACATTCGACTTTGACTGTAGCAGATTTTGTCCTATCTCATAGGGATTTTTTTTTTTAATTTAAAATGGCCTTTTATTATCTCAAGCCTAAAAACCCAAACTTATATCTTGAAAATGAAATTTTTATGTTTAAGTAGCGTCTACATTATAGGAACTTTAGTTTCTATTGCTTGTGTGCTTTTTCTTTCTGTGAAGTCTATTGAATGAGCTGTTCTCTGGTCAGAAAGACCATGTGGAAGCCTACTCTGACCCCTCTCAGGACAGACGGCCCGCAGGGAATGTCCCGTTCGTGGACATGTGACGAGGGCCCAGCGTGGGCCAGCCAGCAGAGACGGACGGTCAGGTCAGACAGTAGTGAGGTCCAGGGATCGCCTCCGCCCGTTGTGCTGACTGGGAGGTGTCTGTGGCTTGGACTCGTCCCACGCTATCTCGTGTCTGGTTTTCTCAGAAAATCAGAAGCCCTGTCGTGGGGCTTGGTGGGCTTCCTCCCAGGCAGAAGCACTTCCCGGGAGTCAGCTCTTCAGCGTGTGACCCCTGCCACCTGTCCCAGCCACGTCCTCTCCCTCTCACCCAGCAAAATGCTGCTTCCGTGCTGCCAGCTGGGAGCTTGGTGGACACAGAGCCCGCCCACGCCGTGTCGCCGTGCCGTGGGAGAGCGGAAGTCCGCTTGCTTTCCCAGGGGGAAGGTCCGTCTCCTCACCGCGCCCTGAGCTCAGGCCACAGTGACATGGCCTTGCTGCAGCTGTGTCAGAGTGCTGATGGTCACAGTCCTTTTTCAGGGCAAATGGAGTGTCTCTCGCTGACTGGCTAAGCTTGTCGGTCTGGCAGGATATAAAAGAATATGAAAGACACATTTGTTTACCATAACAAACCAACAGACTCTGCAGCAAAATCTGTAACTGCCTTCTACTCCTCACTCCATAGTTACACACACACGGAAAATTTCATTTATAGCAAAGCATTGCACTTATTTTATATATGTGTAGTTGGTCTTCAATCAGGCAAAGACATCGGGGATCGAGTGAGGGAAATTTGAGAAAAGACAGTGCAAGAAGCCAGCTGAGACTGGAATTTTATAAAAACCATTACTCTTAGATGCCTGCCTCATTACCTGAGGATTTCATTTCCTCTTTTAAGTCTTCAGTTCTATCTTTGTATTAGTTGTTTTTTTTTTTTTTTCAATTTCTTGTTAAACTCAAAACGCTGAGAGCAGATACCATAGGCCAACCTGGCGCTAGTCAAGAACCTCGTGAGCACAGGTTTGTGACCTCCTCAGCAGGCTATGGGGGACGTGTGTCCCACCGCAGTGCCCCGACTGGGAGTCCCTTCCAGTTATCCAGACCCACAGGTCAGCCCACTGCACGTCACCCTGAAGGAGTCTGTGCTGCTGCTGCTGGAGAGTGAGAGCTAATGAACCACCTGAGGCAGGCAGGTGCAGGGCAGAACCACCTGAGGCAGGCAGGTGCAGGGCAGAGTCAGTGGGCTGTTCCCGGGAGGGCTGGGTGCAGATGTCAGGTGGGAGCTGCAGGCCAGGGAGTCCGTCCATTTGCAACTGTTCCCCTCTGCTTTCCTAGTGGGGAAGTAGCCATAGATGGCACATAGATGAACACATGTGGCTGTGTTCCAATAAAACTTTATTTACAAAAACAGGTGGCAGGCCAGGCCCTGGATGGGTAGCTCAGTTTGGTAGAGCATCATCCTGATACACCATGGTTGTGGGTTTGATCCCAGGTCGTGGCACATATAAGCAGCAGTGAATGAATGCATAAATAAGTGGAACAACAAATCAGTCTGTCTGTCTCTCTCCCTCTCAACACAATAAATTTCAAAAACAGGTGGCAGGCCAGCTCTGACCCACAGACCACTGCTTAGACCACTGACCCCTGGCACTGTGGCAAGACCATTGGATTTGAAGCTACGTTTTCACAGGAGCTTTATCACCCGTATCATCACAGTGTGGATTTAAATGGGTCTCATCACTTGCATACTTATTCACAAATAAAACTTGTAGTAGTGGCACTTGTCCTGCCTCCCTTAGAAAGTTAGATGTGATACTATGGATAGACTTGACCTGCTGTGACGTGCTGTGAGGGCAGGACCTTCTTTCCTGGTGAGCGTTATTTGCAACAGCAAGGGCAGTTTTTCTAGAGGAGCAGAGGACGAGGATCTGCTTCTGATTTTCCACAATCCTATCAGAGTATCTTGGCACTTACGGGTGTCGGGGCAGAACCCCTACGAGCCCTCAGAGAGCCCCATACCTGGGGGACGCTGCACCTGGAAATGTTCGTTCGTGTGTGACTCTAATTTGAATCCCTGGCAGCACACCACAAAACCAGAAATGGCCCTTTTGCCTGGGTACACTTCTTCGGGACGATCACGTAGCTGAAGGGTGGTCTGTGGTGCCGTTTACATCAACCTGGGCCGTCAGTGGTGTGACCAGTGCTGTGGATGCTCCGCCACCCATCGAAGTGTTCTCATGTGAAGGTTTTACACCGGCCAGGAAGGATTTGATACACTCCTGGGACATCATACTGACGCTTTTCTGGTTTCCGTATTTTTAACATGATTGAAGCTGGCCTGTGTACAGGTCTCATCAGGGAGAGCAGCGGAGAATATTCGTGTCTTCTATGGAATGCTGCCCTTCATGTGACACACGCTTTCTAGTGGGTCCGGTCACTCTTGTCAGAAGCGTGCGTGCCACGTTCTTGACCCCGATTTTCTTGCATGTGATAGGTGTAAATGTGTAATGTATGTTCGTCAAGTGAAAATATGTTGAGGCAAAAGTAAACACGGGTTGTTGGCATGGGAGAGCCTTTCAGAAGGTAGCTTTTACCTTCTAATGGAGCTCGCATTCAAAGTAGTTTTTATCCAATGGTATTCCAGCAAATGTTCAACAGCCATCTCCTGGGAGGGGGTGTGGGGGGAACATGTGGCGGGGAGTGAGACCAGTGAATCAAGTCCTGATTTGTAGTGTTTGCCAGCTTCCGTGGTGTAACGACGCCCACCACGGCCACCTTAGTTCACCGGGCCAAGAAGAGCCACACCGTAAGACACCGTGGCACAGAATTTTCACCATACAGATACATTAGGCATAGGCAGCCCCAGGCGCATTGGTCATAGTAAGAAGCATGGTTTAATCATGCCTGTGTTTAACACCTGCTTGGCCAAAGCCCTAAAAATTTAACAATTCACTCATAACAGCCAACAGGAGCCAGCTATACCACATCACTGTTCTTATCACAATGTATTATAATGCCTTGTTTAATTTTCTGCCTCTTTCCCTGAAGAATGTGCTCCCTAAAAGCATGGGCAGAGTGTCTCTAATGCCCAGCACATAGTAGGCATTCAAGTATTTGTGTACTGAATGAACCCTTCCAATCTTTTGCATTCTCACCAAGTTAATATATTGTGAAACAAAGGACAAGGATTTCTTTTCCTGAAAACCACATTTTATTTTCTTGGTTTTGGTCAGCTTCCACGGTATTCGTTCTGTGTATCTCTAAGCACTTCAGCCGATGAAATATTAATGTTTTTAATATCGTGTAGCTAAGGGTGTGAGTTACTCGTGAGCATAATGTGCAAAGAAACAACTCATAAATATGTTTGGGAACTATTTTTCAATAGAATGTCAGTTTTTTTAAATCTGTTTTTGTTTTTCAAAACCAACAAAAATACTGTCAGTCTCTGTGATATGTAGATTAATTGTGTTTATGGCATCGCATACCATTTTTAAATTTTCTTTGGGTGCTGCATAACTTTTATGTTTTCAGCCCGAATCTGTGGTACTGAGCAGAATGAGAAATTCTGGCATCTTTGTACTTTCAGGTACGCTGGGGAGAAGAGAACGCTCTTCCCATAACGCTGGCTAACATTCCCCGGCGTGCGTTCCGCGGGATCCGGTGCTGCGGGTGTGAGTGGGCACTGTGTGGGAATCGGCGCCAAGGCAAAAACGGGTTTGGGAAAGTTAGATTAACATTGAGCAGATGTCTTTACAGCAGGCACTACCGACGGGAATACAGTGCACTCGACTTCCCAGTGAACGTTTCTCCACGAGAGTGTCACCAGCACGTCGTGTTCCAAGGAACACTCTTCGGGAATTACCACACTCGTACATAAACAGACTTACAGAATCGTAGACTGATTACCAGGAGAGGCCTTAGAGGTTTTCCAGGTTCCCTGCCGCACCCCATCCCTGTGTCGCCGTTCGTGGCCCACCGCCCGGCCAGGTGGCTGTTTAGCTTCTGCTAAAATCGAGTCATAGCAGGACAGCCACCGCTGCAGAAGGCAGTCCACTCCGCTGCTGGCCTCTGCCCCTTTGTGCTTTTTTTTCTTAAAGCAAAGTTCTTCCTTGTCATTGAAACAGAAATCCGTTTATCTGTAAATTATCCATGACTTCTAGTTTTGGCCACTCGAATACTGGAAAAACAAGTTTGCTTCTTTTTCTACAAAATAACTATCGTGGTCTCCGTTAACCTTCTCTTCTTTAAATTGAACATTCCTAGTTTATTCAACTCTTCCTCACTTGGGGAAGTTTCTAGAATTCTCACCATCCTGATTATTCTCCTGGATAATGGTTACTGTCCCTCCCAAAATGAGATACCTAGAATTAAACGCAGTCTGCGATGGTCTGCCAGTGAAAATGTTTACCTTGTTCTTTGCGGTTCTGTCTCGGGAACTATTCTAGACACTGGCACCGAGACAGGCAAGGCCACAGCTGGCATGGAGCGTACAACCCAGTAGCGGGGAAACCACAGAAATCAGGGAATAATAGGACAATGGACTCAGGTAGTCAGACATGTCATCTATAGACAGGAATGTCTATCATGATAGAAAGTGTTTAGGAAGGAAGTGGCTTGTTCTAGGTCAGTGGAGAGCGCTGATTCGGGAGGTGATGTTTCCCCTGTTCTTAAATAATACAAAGGACTCAGGGAGTCAGCATCTGTGGGTAGTATTGTCGGTAGAAAGGAAGGTCACCTTGGGGAGCATTGTAAGGGAAGGGAGAGCCCATGTGTCCAACCTGCGGCCCATGGGCTGCACGTGGCCCAGGATGGCTATGAATGCGGCCCAACACAAAATCGTCAATTTATGTAAAACATTTGAGGGGTGTGTGTGTGTGTGTGTGTGTGTGTGTGTGTGTGAGAGAGATTATGTGTCACAATGTATTTAATGTGTGGCCCAAACACCTCTTCTTCTTCTTTTAGTGTGGCCCAGAAACTCCTAAAGGTTGGACACCCCTGTAAAGGGTAATCCCAGTCAATCTGATCTACGTGGATCAGGTTGATAGTTGGATAGTTTGATAGGTTGGTGACCTGCATTTGGTAGCACATTTTGCTATTGATCCAGGTCTGGATTTTTGGTGGTTGTTATTTTTCTAAGAATCTGATCAAGTTTCTAAGTCCTACTGATTTTTGACAAATTAAAATTTCAAGGTTATTTTTTTTCCTTTTTAAAACTCAATAAAGTCAGTAATGTGGAATCTAAGTGAAAAAACACTGTTGTCCTTAAATTGCATTACTTTGATTTCCTGCTTGTCCTGATCATGTTTAATTCCTGACTCTGTCATCAGTAATAATAGCGGCTTTCTCAGCTTTCTGGGTTTTTCTTTAATTTAATAAATAGATCTTAGATGTCTTTATTTGCAGTTATCAGTAAACTTGTATTCAGGTCCTTTCCAAGGACTGCAGTCTGTTAATGTTATCCCTGTAGGTTGAAAAGAACCTATTAACCAGTATATCTTTTCTCAATATGGCTTTTCAACCACCTGCGAATTCTTGATTCTATGAACGTCATTCACCCGTATTTCTCCCCTGAGGATAGCCCTCAGGGTAATTGAAGACACACAGATCATTCAGTCTACTAATTCATAAGAAAAGGAAAGAAAATGAGCACAACACCCTGAATGCATGTAGATAACATCTTTTCTAAATGCCCACAACTCACAAGGCGATTGAAGTTTAATCAACTCTTTCTAAAATGCATTCACTTCCATTTAAAAAAAAATAAGCATAACGTTTTCCTGACTCCAGTCTTGGAGATCGGGCGGCGAGCCAGACTCTGGGGGATCTTCTTTATGAAAGCATTCTCTCTAAGAGAGCGGGGTAGCAAGGTCTGCTGCCGCTGAAGATCCGTGCCTGGCGTGGATTTGCACCGAACAAGTTTATATCTACTGAGCACCCTTGACAGTGACCTAGGAATCAGTGATGTGTTGAAAATACAAAACACAGGACTGAACAAATAAATTAAATGGTAATCAGGTATCTGTACTCTTAAGTACTTGTTCAAGGCCTGGGAGGCCAGAGATAGGTCAAGTGACTGGAAGCCAGGGTTAGTCGATTACCTGCCTTTTTGCTCCTAACGTTGAGAATTCAGTGAACAATTCTAGCCTGAGGGAGAAAAGTGCCTGTTGAAAAGTGCAGTTTGGCTTTGTGTTAGGCAGTCAAGGTCGTCTCAGGCTTCTCGAGAACAGCGTCATTCTTTAGTGTGACACCGAAGATAACCATGTGCTTTGTCACCCGCCAGAGCTCCTGCTTCATAGAGCCGGCGGGCTCAGTTGCCATTGCTTGCCTTTTTTCTTCTTAATGTTGGTATTGCCAAGATCTCATCTAGTGTTTGGTTAAGCATCATGGCCTCTGTTTTATGGGGAAAGGAAATCTTTGTCCACTCTGACATCTGCGTCGTTTGGCATCAGGGTTGGGCACGCCATTCACCAGTGTGACCACTCCCCGACGTCCTCATTCAGTTTGGTCCAGTTCAACAGTGTTTATTGAACTTGACCATGTGCTCATGATCGTATGCATCTCTGGGGACAGAGAGGTAATATTGGAGAGGCAGTTCCCACTTCCAGCCAGGTTAAACCTCAGAACCTGTTGGTTCCCGCCAGCCAAGCAGCACGAATGAGTTACACCCTCTTTCCAACCCTAGGCATTGCTCTTCCACCTCGGAGAGAGCTCAGCCTCTGTGTGCAGCCCTTCCCTGGCTTGTCTGTGAGCCCAGAGGTACTCAGGGACAGGTTGTGGCACACACAGTCCCTGGCGGGTACACAGGCATTGCCGTGTGTGCACTGGCCTTACAGAGGGAGGGAGATGGTGCATAGCGGGAGCCTCTGGGATACAATTCACTCTTTAATCCACTCAGCAGGTATTTAATTTTTAAGACATAAGTGCAGCCATCAGCAAAACCGAGAGATGGCGTGGGACCCTGAAGCACTGTGGAGCCCTCTTTTCGCCCATCCCACCCCAACCTTCTAGCAGCCCCTCTTGCCCATTTCTTCTTTTGGGGTATATCCTCCTATTCCCTTCCTTTAATCCCAGAAACCAATTTAAAAAAAGAATAAGGACTTGCCTGGTGACGTTAATAAGGAAGAGAAGCCTTATGCTCTAGACCATCGGCCAGAGACGGGGGCAGTGTTTGACCCCTGCTTGGAGTCTCTTCCTGTCTCCCCATGTTTCCCGTTTGCAGGAAGTGGAGAACACCGTGCTGCCCTCTAGCCGAGGACGGGGCTGTCCGTGGCTCCTCCTGCTATTCCGAAGGCACCCCCCAGACAGCTCTCTTTGCCAGCAAGGAGAAGCGGACAGTTGTTTCTCCTGCACAGCTTATCCAGGCGTTTACTAGAGAGAGCTTCTGCTCCCTGATACTCTTCTCTCAACCTCTCCCAAGCCTCCAGCCTTCCTGGAATAATCTAATAACCGAAATCAGGAAAGCAACTTAGTTTCACCTGTGGATTTTCAGCTGCTCCTCTACACTACAGTCAGTACCCTGAAGATTTCTTTTATCTAATGAGATGTGAAAATGGAGAACAACACGCAAGTCCATGTGTCTTCCACATACTGGGCCAGCAAGCTTGATTCTTTATCTCGATTCTCCAGATGCCAGCACAACTGCATCTGGAGTTAGGTGGCTTTGAGTCTAGGGGCCGGGATCCATATTTTAGCCTGTGGCCTTCAGACCTTCAAATTCATTTTCTCCGTGCTGAGTGTCCAAGTGGTGATGTCATAATACTCAACATATTACAGGGTGATCGATGACTCTGGAAAGCATAGCGTGTACCTGTGTCTTTGGGGAGAAGGGAGAAGCCATAGTGATTGGACCATAGACATTATGTTAGCTCCAGCCCTTTCATCTGCCCGGCGGAGCACTTAGCCCTGCGTTGCCCTTCACACTTGAGACTGGTGCTGAGCAGCTATCACTCATGTTGACTGCAGGGAGAGGAGCACCCGTCTAGGGACTGGCACTGGTTGTCGGCCTTTAGATTCGCCACTTTTTAGCTGTGTACGTGGGTCCTATCCCTTCATATCTCTGAACCACAATTTCTTTACCTGGAATCTGAAATATTTACCTCGTAGCATTGTCTGGAGGATTAAATGACCTGGAACATGTAAACGCCTTTTGTAAAGTAAAACCCTCCATGAATATTGATTTTAAGAAACTGGCTCATAGAGTTTGAAAAGCACGGTCTTTGGACTTAGACCTGCCACTCACGAGGTATATGACCTTTCACAGGGAGTGGGGTTTCCTGATCGAGTTAATGGAGACAATGCCAAGGTGACCCTCACAGCATCAGCACAGAGATTAAATAAGAAATGCACATACAAGTATGTTGTGAATGTAAAGTCTCCACAGACGGAAGTTGCTGGTGCAGTTGCGAATGAGAAAATACTTGTGAATGCTGTAGCGACTTAAGAGTTGCCTCGTCTGGCACTGCCATTTCCCGAAAGTGTGACGTCACCTCTTCTGTTATTGCTTGTTCACTTCTCTGGCACCCACAAGTCTGTGCGCTCCTTGAATGCAAAAGGGTTGGACTCTCACTGCATATGCATCTTCTGGTGGAGTATCCTCACGCATAGTAGGTGCTCAGGAAAGGTCTGTTGAATGAGTAAGTGCATGATTTTACCTCTTACACTGTGGTACCTCATAGATGTCACTTGCATTTATGAAAATAACCATAAACTGGAATTGGTGGGGCCATAGGCAATTAACATAGCTTGTATGAGCCCACAAAGCTGCTGCTGTTCTGCACCACCAAGCTTCTTAATGCCTCTTGACTCAAATCCCTTGCTTGTTAGGTTCTTATCTACAGCCAGAAATACAACACTTAAAAAAAAAATTACCTCCACTTGATCTACCTGCATGATTGTCTTCTAATCCCCCGGGACTAAGCAGACATATTTTATTTTGCTAGAGAGCTTTGTCAAAGACGCTCTGAGTCCTCTTGGAATCGCACTTCTTAGGAAGTCCTTGAGGTGGGGGCGTAGCCTCGCGCAGATGTGCGGGAGTGTTGACAGCACGGAGTGGCCTTCCGTTCAGTGTGCAAGCATCAGAGTGCTCCTCTCCGTTTACCCTGTGGCAGTTTGCAAACCCCGTAATGCTAACTTATTTTCAAGTTAGTCAAAGTGGGGAAAAGAGAGCCACAGCCTTGGGTCTCTGTGACGCTTCATCTGTTGCGAACAGCGAGGGGCCTCTCTTTGCAGCTTGCTGTCCAGTCCCAGGGTGCATTTCAAATTCCACTCCAGCAGGTCTCCTTGTCCTCCCGGACACCCTCTGGGTACCTCACTCTTTCCTCCAAAACCTTGTGAAACCCCACCCACTGGCACCAATTGGTCTTTCAAAAAGCCATTTCCACTTGTCCAAATGACCCTCGTGGGTGGGGTTAAACCTACAGCCATTGTTAGTGCGGTCTCCGTTTTTCCAAGCAGCCGTTGACTGGAAGTGGCCCCAGCGCTCCTGCTACCTTTCACACGGTGTCCCAGAGGCAGCAAGACTGAACATCCTTCTCCAGTGCCACCTGGCTCCCTGCTCCGCTCGTGTTTCATCTGTGGCTCTGTTGTCAGGCGCTTCCCTCCCTCTCTTCCCACCCCCTCACCCAGAGAGCCTTTCTGAATATGACAACCATCTGAAGACGAATTATCTCCTTGCAAAGTTAATTTCTGTTTCTCTGCGGGAAGCCGCTGGTTCCCGCTGGGCTGGAAAATGCTGCTGTTCAGTTAATGGATGAGTGTCCCTTGGATCTGGTACGCACCCTGGAACCATTGCAGCGCCTGGCTGTCCCCTTCCTTTCATTTCCTACTTGCTGCTGGCATTGGGAGCCCTCACTGGGTTTGGTCACGGGGTACTGGCTCACGGTCATTAGCACTGAAGGAAATCAAACCGAGGACAAGGACTGGAGAGCCAGCCTTAGTCAGGACAGTTCCCTTGTTTCAGGTCTGTTTGTTTTGGAGAGTGAAGTCACAAAGTCCTTCTAGAGACAGGGCGAATGGCCCAGCCTAAAAAGTTCGTTTCTGAGTTCTAAGAGGTGGAAAAGAATGGACTCTTTCTGGGTGTCGTCCACATACAGGAGCCTGAGAGTAAAGTAAGATGCCGGGTGAGAACTGCTCTGAGCACTCGGAAGTGCAACGCTTGCCCTGTCGCCGTGGTTTTGTGTGCCAGAGCTCCTTAAATAGTCGTGTGATCATCTAGGAAGCAGGGCCAGAAGCTGACTCGGAAACTCCTTGGAACACATGTGTGGCGCTTCTGGTCGGGTTTGACCTTGCACCTGTAGGTCAGCCCGTGTCAGAGACTGGCGCTCTCACATGCTTCAGCCTACACAACTCAGGCTTTTTAGATGGACTTCCAAAGGCTGACAGCCTTCGAAAACATCCAAAGCCTGTAGGCCAGAGCCCCCGTGTCCTCGAGAGGAGCCAGCCCGATCTGTTCACTGTGCATCAGAGACCAGCCTGAGAGTGGCGGTGCCCGGGACGCCTCGTCACACGGACTGGGCAGCCCGGGCAGCCCGCTCCCCTTCCTGAGCTGCCCTCTCCCGCAGCACTTCTGTGCGTTGCAGTCAGACCAGCAGAGTGTGAGAGACCCTCAGACTCAGGGTTCTGAGGGAGCAAGTAAGGAGCCAGCCATCCCTCATCTTTATAAACCATCACCCACAATGGAGAACATGAGTTCCGGTGGCTCCAGGGATGTGTCTGGCCTTCTGTGAGAAGGAAGAGAGAACCACACAGAGCAAATTAGAAGCAAACCTTTCCCCCTGCAGCTGCTGTGTGACTTCTGGCCGATATCTTAACGTCTACCAGTTTGGCCTTCGTACAGAGGAAAATGATGTCTCAGAGAAACGTCGGTGAATGGAAGATCCCATTGTAAAGTATCCAGTACAGAGTTAACACACGTGTGTGCTTAATGGATGTCATTTCTCTTTTTCCTCCTTATTTCCAGGTTTTAGACATAGAATATAAATTCTTTAGGTCCTGAAATAATAATAATACCCAATGCAGAACACACTAAACTTTTAAAAGAGTGAAGACACACATACAATAATCTCATGGTCTTCCTAAATAGAGTATGGACGTGGCTCACATGAAGTCCATAGGTTTGTGTCTCTTCTTCATTATATTTAACTAGAAATAATTCCAGCATGTCAACCAGTGTCAGCCGCTCCGTGTTCTCCTTATATGCAGAGAGTATTCTTGTTTTTATGTTCTCCTTTCTTACTCCCTCACTCCTCTCTGCAAGGGCGCCCTTCCACCCATCCCCAGATATCCAGATATTACTAGCTCAACTGCCACCTTCTTCACAAGTAACACCTAATCCTCCCAGTCAGTTCTCGAGCCAAAAAGGAGGCGAGGCACATGAAGGGAAGACACCTTGACAGCAGGCCGATGCTTAGACAGGCAGGCACTCGGTTTTCAGGCAATGAGAAAAAGCTATCGTAGGACCAGCAACAGTGATTCTCAAGTCGGGGTGCTCAACAATTGCCTGTGGACTGTTTAAAAATGGAAATTCCTGGGTTCCCCCCCCTCCCCACAGACTGTGGTTCTCTAGATCTCATTGGGGCTCGGGAACCCACAGTTGTATCAGTACCTTCTGGGTGGTTCTCACCAAGGTGTTTCCTGGGCCACACTTTGAGGATCACTGGTTTGGAGGGAAGTGCCTTGCATGTCAAGATAACGAAGGGCAAAGAAGGCAAGGGTTACTTTCGCAGTTCTAAGGTCCAGCCAGTATTCCTGTGGTGATTATAAATCTAAAGTCCTTCGACAGGGTGCTTGGTCGGCTGTAGTTTATGTGGGTGGCTTCAGAAGCATTTTGATAAAGCCAAAAGTCATTCTCCAGCACCGGTCCACATGATTCATAGCTTTAGTTTATCTTAATCTTTTTTTTCACTTAGACCCACTTCATCAAAAAGACTTTATTTGTAGAGGCTTCATTAATTGTGGCATTTTATTTTTTGGATTGATTGACTAACCGACGAACTGGTTGCAGCAGAAAGATGACCTTTGGTAAGCTAAAGGTCGAGAAGCTGTGAAACTGGTAGCTGTTCCTAAGATTTTCAAGGATCCCTGCAAGAAGACAAGGTTGCTTTTTAAAATAAAGATTAGATAGATACATGCATGCATACATAAACATGTATACATACATCTATAAATACATACAATTTTCTTTTTACATTTAGTGGCAGTGAGTGATTTATGGTCATGGTGAGAAATTACATTAGGGCAAAGAAATATGGGTAAAAGCTTTTAAAAATTAACTTGTAAAGCAGAAGTTGCGAGGCTGAGCTGCGTGAGTAGACAGATCTCAGAAAAGGCCGCAGGCAGGGGGCCGTTGAGTTATCTGCTTCCCACTTGTGCCTGTTCACGGTGGTGTTAGAAGTCATAAGAAGTGCATCGTCTCATGTCGATTCTGGAACTTGCTCTTTCCATGCCTCGGACTTCTTGTCACCGTCATCCTCTCTTTGGTGATGGCTGGCCATCTGTGCTGTGACCTCTGATGGCAGTGCCACATAAATGTGTGTAACAGCCGTGACGAACGCGGCAGAGCGTTGTGTGGCCACTGCGGGTCTGCCCGCGGGTTCCTGAGACATGACCGGAGTAGGTCCACCTGTTTCTGCGTGGAAACTGGTCACATCCTGACTGCCTGGACCGCATTCTACCTAGTGCCTTGCACTCGGCTTACGCAGCACGTCCGGGCCCTGCGATTGTGGCCCCGCGCCCCTCACACTCTCTTCCGCCGCCTCTTCTGGGTGGCGGACGCTTTAGGGAGCCTTGTTATTTTCCAGAAGTTGAAAGGAATTGTCAGGTAATTCCATGAGCTCCCAAACTTCCCTAGCAAAACTTGCTGAATACCAACCCCCAGCATATTGGTAAGCAGCGAATTGTCACAGCCTCCTCTTCTGGCCTTGCAGACCTTGCACTTGCCCTCGCCCGTGTGGCTCAGCTGGCTGGAGCCTTGTCCTGTGAACCAAAAGTTCGGGGGTTTGATTCCCCCAGGGCAGGGTGCATGCCTAGCTTGCAGGTTGGGTCCCCTTCGGGGCGCATATGAGAAAGAACTGATTGATGTTTTTCTCTCACATGGATGTTTCTTTCCCTCTTCCTCTCCCTCCCTTCCCCTCTCCTTAAAATCAATAAGCTTGTCCTCAGGTGAAGATTAAAAAACTAATAATAAGATATCCTGATATGTTAAAGTGCATTCAGAATCTTCAAGAGAAGGACATTCAATGAAAAAAAGAGAATTTGCACTCAAATTAGGAAAAGCAGAGGGGTTCGGTGAGCACAGATATTTATGGAACAAGGGACAGAGCCCCTGTCACCATAGTTTTGGACTTTGTACATAAACCGTGCACACCGCATGTGGGGACATACGCATTACGCTGCCATGGGGCGTTTGCACCCAGTGGTCCTCCGTGGTAAGAAGCGAAAGTGTACCAGTGAGGCTCAGCGACCAGAGTCCTCAGAGCAGGAGCCCTGAGAACAGAAACCCAGGGAACAGAGAGCTAGTCCCCAGAAGCCATGGCCTGGGGACAGTGGAGGGAGAGGTCCTCCCTCAGTCAGCATCTTCTCAAGCCCTGAGTGGTACCCAGGCGTCCTTCTCTGCCTGCCCCACCCAGCCGCATTGCCATTATGCGCCCCTTGCGCACTGCGTCCTGAGTGGGAGGGGTGCCCGCATGCGTGCGCTCCTCCTCGCCGAGGACAGTGGGTGCGGTGGATGAAATGCCAAAGGCTCTTTTCCTGCTACAGTTATTTCTGTCGTTAACTGTAGTTCTATAGTTATTTCAAGAAATAAATAATTGGATGCTAGTTATGGACAAGACACAATGCTAGGTGCTCTGAGATATACAAACATGAGTAGGACCAGGCTGTGCTTTCAAGAAACTTACATTTTAAACACAAGCATAGGGAAAAACTCCGTCTGTACTTTGAACCCTGTCTCACTCATCGAAGTATTCCTGTTATTTTGTACACCTGACTTCTTGTTGTTGGACAGGGTAGTGATGCTCTCGCATTTTATTTTTTCTGAGCACTGGACTGATTCAGAAGTTAAGTACCCGAAGTTGATTAGAAGCAAAATTCAGAGCTTCTGATTTATGTAAACAGTGATCATAATAAACCCACAGGCCTTTAGTCAAAGCCTGTTTACTCTAGAAGGGTCTATCTGTGTGATTTCCTGGTTCGCGTTATTTTAAGCAGCAGCAAATTAACAACCAAGAGTTCACTGTTATTTTTTTTCAAAGCATTGAGATGTAATAGCTCATGGTCAATGACAAACACCATATGAAATTGCAAGATGACGTGCTGGTTCAGGGCCGTCGAGGCAGGTGCAAACCGCTCTACCTGCCGCGATCGCCACTCAGGACCAAGCTTACGGCTACACAGAAAATGTAATAATTATTAATAATGGTGAATCATTAATTTGTAGGGAGTCTTTATGGGGTTACCTTACGATCTATGGATTCTATTCTAAAAAGCAGGAAAGCATGAATGTATTTCAGAAAAATCATTAGAAATGGGAGTGTAAGAAATTATATGAAGTATAAGGATGTATTGGAATTGTTTTCTTAAACTTTTCTTAAATAAGTAAGCCGCCTATTAGGAATTGATGTTTTATTTGAGAAATTCTTGTCTGAAAAAAAATGAAAGGGAACAAGTAAAGGATTCTTATGCATGTAATTTGAAAGACGCTCACTATATGTAAGGCTTTTAAGTGTTTCCTAGATAAATTTCATGGGACAAAGTTGTTATCTTGACTAATTTCATTTGCCCAATCAGATTTAAGGCAATTTATCAGCCCTGGCTGGGTAGTTCAGTTGGTTAGACTGTCGTCCCGGTACGCCAAGGTTGCTTTCGCAGATGGGACCTTGTATGATCGTGACAAACGATAATGAGGTTGAGAGAAATTAAGTGACTTCTCAAGGTCACAGATCGAGTCACCGGCAGAGTTGGGGTGAGTCTCAGCCTTCCTGACACTTGCCTGTACGCACCACCCACTGCCTCCCTCGGGCACCTGGCGTAGTGGGTGCAGCGTGCTGACGAGCCTCAGTGTATGCAGGGCCTCACCGCGCGGGGCTCCAGGTCTCTTTCCCATGAAATGGTTGCAGCCAGGGCTTCAGGAATAGAGATAAGCAAACAAGTAACTCAGTGGCAATGGTTGTTCCAAGCACTATGGGAGCACAAAGGAATGAGTGACCACAGAGAGAGAGGTGGACATTTCAGGTGGCGGGGGTGGCAGGGGGACGATGGGGAAGAGGCCCTAAGGCACAGACGTGGCAAGGGTCTGCAGTCCAGGAGACGGGGGAGGTTGACAGGAGGCGATGCTGGCTGGAGGGGCCTTGCAGGCGGGGTGGCGGTGCCGGGACTGGTGAGGAGGGGCAGAGTCACGCAGCAACCATGAGGATTAACATGAAGCGTTGTCGCTGACTTCTTCCACCAAGTCTCAGTGCTGATAAGTACCCCCCAATTTATTTCTCTCTTCTCGCTGTCCCAAAGTGTCCCAGCTTTGCAAGAGTCACGCGACTCCCCCTGACGGAGAGAGACGTGTGCGTGCTACGCCCCTGAGATGGGCTCCATCAGCCTGGTCTTTGCTGAGCAGCTGCTTTGCAAGGCCCTTTAGTTATCTGAAAATACTCAGCGCTTCCGTGCCCTGCACTTTCTCCGCCATGCCAACAAACTCAGCCACTGGACCCGGACCCGGGACCCTGAGGGCTGTAGCAGAGTTGGGCTCCCGGAGGCCTGTACCCCACATCATCATTGATCTGCCATCTGCCACCTGCCAGGGGACTGCATGGGGGCAGGTGCTGCCCCTCACAGCCTCTCATCCCAGCATTCCCAGGCCCTGCTGCGAGTGCATGAGCCAGTGGGCTCCGAGTCAGACTTCTTGGGTTCAAGTCCTGGTTCTGCCACCTACTAGCTGTGTGGCCTTGGGCACATTTCCTATTCTCTCTCTGTCTCCGTTTTGTCCTTTGTAAGGTGGCAATAATAATAACAGCACCTTCTTCGCAGGGTTGTTGCAAGGAGTAAGTGAATTAATATGTAAATCTCTAGCTTACACGTTAGTGCGAACGCAGCAGTCAGTGAGGTCCGGTGTGGTCATTACGGGCCCTGTAGCCAGTCCTTTCAAAGCGTGGAAGGCCTCCTACCAGTCCCCCTTTCCCAGCAACTTGGGCAGAGATGTCATTTGAGGAGTGAGTTCCGGGAATCAAAGACTTGGTGACTCTTTTCAGGTGGGAACAGAGAAAGGGAAAAATCTGTCTGAGCCCCACCCCCCAGTTTCCCGTGACAGTTAGCTCAGAAGCGAGACTCTCCGAAGATTGCCCTGCCACATTCACTTAAGTGTGATGCATGGCGCGACCTGTAGAGTAGCCATGGAAGACTCTAATCACTTACTTAAACCTGCCAGAGACTAATTTTTAGAAGCCGCAGAGGTGGGTGTGCATGTTAAAAGAGACCAACCAGGTCCGTTCTGTAGAACCCGCAGCAAATGGGTATTGATTGAGTCAATTAAAGGCAGATTATAACCTGGCACTGCGCTCTGTGTTATCCGACCACGTGATTCCCAGGGATCTTTAACGCACGTGTGCTAATGGCCTTCTCATTTAAACCAGCGTGAATTTGAGGTTATTTCACCAATTTGGTAATCAAATAATTGCCAAGAACACAGAAGATAGGAAACAAGAATTTTCTTTTATAAGTCAATTAAAATACTCGAAACTGGCCTTAGTAATAGTCCAGTGCAGAATGTGAATCAAAGGGATCCTTTCTCATTGCAGATATTAAGGGCAGGGGGCTCTTCAGCTTTCATTTGTTCTTCCGACGTCACTGTCTGGCCGGGCCAGGGAAGGACGGGTCTCTGACCTGCCGGCTGCAGAGCCAAGGCCTCACTGAAAGCCTCCCGGAGCCCCGGTGGGAAGAGGATGGAAGAGAGCCGGGGATTCTTGGCATCGAACACATAAATTCACTTAATTCCCTTTCCCCCCACCTCTTTCCCAATTGTCTACCCTGTCTCCTAGTCCAGAGACCCTTTATTTTACCCTTTGCAGGGAGTAAACCTCCAGATTTTTACCAGCGTGGAGGAGACAGTTCCCCAGTGAGGGAAGGGACCTGGGGAGCTGACTATTTAAATAGACTCCCCACTAATCCTGATCTTCGCCACTCCTTCCTGTCTGTCCCCAGCTCTACCTGCACTGGGGCTGTTGGGGGTTCACAGGAAAGACGGGGCCGTTTCCCAGGATTCCCTGCTACGGGCAGAGGATTCCACTGTCTGGTGTCTGCTAGCGGCACTTTCCATCCGGCTCTGCTTCCAGCTTCCAGGGCTGTGTGCTTTCGTTTCCTCCCTCCTGTTCTCCTTCCCCATATCGGTTTAGGTCCTGGAAAAAATAAACCCCTTTCTGTCATTTCAGTGACATTTTGGGAAGGAGAGATGTGTATGCTCAGTCTGCTTTCTTTACCCAGAAGTAAATCCTCCCCTGGGTGCGTCTTTCTCACCCCGGCTCCCTGTGCCTTTACTCAGAAGGCCCGCCCTGCTTCTCCATCAGGCCACCGAAGCCGTAAAGAACACCATCCCTCTCTTCCCTACCTCCCCATGCCAGCTCAGGTTCTGCCTTGTCTATAATAAAACCTCCCAGAGCTCCTCAGGCCATGGTCAAAAGCACTCGAGCACACCTCATGTGGGGAGCTGAATTTCTGTGTATGCAATTTTTCGTCCTCTTCAAGAAGACTAAAACGGAGGTAGCCTCCTTCATGCCAGGGCCTGGCCTGAGAATCCAGGACTCAAGTCACCACATGGTACAAGGAGAGAGCATGGCTTCGGGATGGGACCGGTGTGTGGCAGCACCGGGCCTCACCACTGATGGCAGTGTTATGGTGGCCGGGGAACTGAACCTCTGACCTGACCGTCTTCTCTGTGAGATGAGGTGTGCGAGGTCTCGGTGAGATGAAGCATGTGGTCTTGCTTAGCACAATCCCTACATCCAGGGGGTGTTTAAGAAAGATTAGCCCGCTCCCCCCCCCCTTCTAGGTTCACATCCCCTCAGCACAGTGTTTCCTCTATGGATGCTCCGGAATATTCACCAGACGTTGTTCTGGAAAAAGTCAATAAAGGTTCTTCATGAGACATAGTTATCCTACCTTTCTGTGTCCAAGGTGTACCCCATCCACCCGAGCAGGAAAGTAGAATCCTGCTCTGAAGCAGAGTCTTGGCAGGAGATCCTTAAAAGGAGGGGGGCGGCGGGGTGGGGGGGTGCACTGGGGAAGGCTGGACACAGCAGCCATTGATGCTGGAAGGGCCTCAGTCTCAGGATTGGCTTTCCCAGAGCCAACCGAGGCTTACAGCTGTGCTTCCTCTTGGCAATTATAAAAGTGAGAACAATGTTAACTAACTCCCAGTTCAATCCGCAGTTGACCTCTGGGGATCTGGAAGCTAGCTGATTTTTCTGACCTCAGGTGCTCTACCATGTAGGGTTGCCAGTTATAATTATATGTTCAGGTGTCAATTAGCCAACAGCCCATTATTGGGCAGTTTGGGGTAAAGAGATGGGTCTTTGCGCTCATCTTTCAATTCAACAAGCATTTGATACATGCTTTATTATGTAAAATTCTATATCATACTGTACCTAGTAAGGTTATATCAAGAGCTGGAAGTCAAAATTTTTCATCTACCTTCCTTTGTGAGTTCGTGAATTTTCAATTACTAAAATCTTGAACAAGAAAGAAAAAGGCAGAAATTTTCCATAAAACCAGTTCTCACTCACACACAAGCATCCCTTTGTATTCAAGTGACAAGAATTTCAAAGGCAGTTACTTCATGGAACATATAAAACGGGAATTCATTTAGTGAGAAAATACTAAACATGGCAGTATTAGACGCTGTAGAGACTCCGCACAATCTAAATATAGATTTGCTTGGCTCTGGGGAAACCTTGGTGACTGAAAAGACCGCCTTTCTCTAAAGATTCCTAGTTCCCTGTGATATTTGGTTTTTTCTTCTCTCTGTAGCAGAGCTTTCTGGGCAGATTTTTCTCAGGGCCACATCTAGATTTACGTATACCTAGTATTCATTAAATTCCACGTGATTATTTTTTACACAGTTTCTCATTTTTGCTCGCCTCATGCTGGTCGTTTCCCGAAAGAACCTCTACCCCTGTGGGCCTCTGCGTCCCATGAGTAAGGAGCCTGCGCAGAGCAGAGAATGACGGTACAACAGCTCTCGGCGGTGAGGACGGGCAACTTCACGGGGTTCTGTGGCTGCCACTCATGGCTGATGGCGCATTGGAGAGAACACACACTCGGGCCTCCTCTGAACTTCTCAGACACTCCCTTCTTCACATGTGTCTGCTTGCTCCACGCATCAGATTAGAGTGGATATTTCGTTTCTCGTAAACTCTGTCACCCGTGGGACATTGTGAGGATCGAGTCTCCAGACCACTGTCTGCCCACTTCTTTGAGAACAGACCTATTCGGGTAGTCCCACTAGGGGTGCGTGCGAGGCGGCTCCTTCCTGCTCCCCCACTGCTGGTTGTTAAATTTGCAGAAATTTTGTGAGCTAGTTATTAAACACAGTCATCATTAAAAAGTAAGTTCTATAGTATTAAAAACAAAGGTAATAAATACTCAAACTCATTACTTCTTGATTATCTTACTAAATTGCTCCGGTATGTTTGCTCTTGGTTGTTTGCATCATTGTAGCAGAGAGCAAAAATGCTGTGTTACCATGTGTGACACTGCAGGTCTCTTCCCAACCCCGAGTTCAGTGACATCACTTTGGTGGCTTGGAGTCAGCCACGCTGGGAGTGTTTACACATGGAGACCAGCAAAACCTGTAAACCGGGACTTCCTCATCTCCCGAGAGCCAGCTGTCAAACATTCGCCAGCCATGCTGTTCTTCTCTGCCTCTGCCCGCGTTCCAGGACCTCATGCTCCTGAGCCACATCGATCGCCTTTTACCCCGAAGATGTCACATTTCTGCCCCCCACGTAGCCATGCCGGTCTCACGTTCCTTTGCGCCACAGTCCCAGGGAACCCCAAGCCCCAGTGTCTGCAGTGGAGCCATGGCCACCCCGAAACTGCCCTGGCCTCCAGCCTCAGTGGGTCACTCATTAATTTCTGTCTTCCTCCCCATTTCTGCCTCCTTCCACCTTCTCCTCATTTTATTCTTTTTAGGAGTAGGGGCTCTGGTGCCTTCCATTTGGCTCCACTAGCCACTAATTGTGTTACCTTGACCTGTTACTGAGCTTTCTCTACCTCCGTTTCATCAACCATCAAGTGGCGATTATAGTGTCTACCCCGTAGAGTTATTATGGGGATTAAACGTGTTAATAATTTTTAATAATAAAGCACCTACAATCATGCCTGGCATATAGTAAACAAATACGCATATTTATTTAATGAAATAAACTCTTCTTGTTGTTACCCGACCTTTACAACAGGCTTATTAAGAAGTAGGGGAGTCCTGGATGGTGTGGCTCCATGGGTTGGGCATCGTTCTGCTAACAGAAAGGTCACCGGTTCAATTCCAGGTCAGGGCTCATGCCTGGGTTGTAGGTTCCCTAAAAAAAATTAAAATAAGCTTTAAAAAACGAAATAGGGAGCGTTTAAGACAGAAAGGAGAAGAACAAAAGGAACACATGAAAACAAAAGAAGAAGAAGACTAGCTTGGCACTGTGACACAGGAACGGGAAACAGTGTGACACAGGAACGGGAAACACTGTGACACGGGAACAGGAAACCCTGTGACACGGGAACGGGAAACCGTGTGACACGGGAACGGGAAACAGTGTGACACGGGAACCAGAATCAGTGTGACACAGGAACGGGAAACAGTGTGACACAGGAATGGGACAAGGCACAGGGAGGGTGGAGCTAAGGCAGAGTGACAAATAAGAAAAATAATCAGAACTGGAAAGACTAAAATATATAAAGTACAACTTTTTAATACTTAATTTCAAAAATCTACCCCAGGAAAGTAAAGGGATACTTTATAAATGCATAGAAATTTTCCATTTTGACTTAAGCAATTAATCCCATTTGGCTCCTCGTCCTAGGCAGAAACTTGTCACATACTGAAAGTGCTTAGGCTGCGTTAGATTCGTATCGAACAAGCTCCATGGAGACCGAGCGAGGGCCGTGTGTCCACATCTCTGCAAAAAAGCGAGCGTGGGGACCGGAGTGCTCATTTG
This sequence comes from Micronycteris hirsuta, assembly GCA_004026765.1. NCBI lineage: Eukaryota > Metazoa > Chordata > Mammalia > Chiroptera > Phyllostomidae > Micronycteris > Micronycteris hirsuta. The sequence continues at coordinate 103,629 of PVJI01000567.1, forward strand.
TCTGGCCATCCAAAAATCTCCAGTGATCTAAGCACTTAATTTTACCCTCATTTTTAGAACAAAAGGGAAACAATAAAAGAAGAAAATGGACAGCAGGGACAGTCTACTGTTCATTTTCAAAATCATCTTGGTGATAAAAGGAACAGAGAGCTTAAAAGAAAAGAAATGAGAAACCATTAAAACGATTTGAATGCTCAGCCTGGATTTTGCAGTAGACTCTATTGTTTTCAGTTACTTGGGAACTGTGGTAATTTTATGAATCATTAGAGTTTTCTTTCCAAATTATATCTGGGTGTTCTTGAAGTGCTTTCTAAGATACCAACCACAGTAAGAAGCTGTTGAACAATTTTATTATTCCATTTAGTACTTTTTAGTTCTGTATTAATTTTGCATTGAAAAAAAATTTATGCTTAAAACCAGAAGATAAAAATCACGACAGCTGAATCTATGTGTACTTAATTCCTTCTACTTTTTAAAACACATAAGCCTCTCATTGTTCTCGGCCTTAGCCTAGGAAGAGACTCTGGAATAAATATGCAGGCCTGTTTCACTAGAATGGCAGCGTTCCATTTCAAAGCCAAAACCTCCCCATCCCAGAACTTAAAGCGATGACAGTAGTTGAACATCGTTCTTTGGCTCATATGTCCCATCAGGCATGGTGATCTCCCAAAATGTGCTCTGTTCACGGCACCCAACATGCCCTCCTAGCGTGCTGGCCCCCCAGGCCAGCCCCCCAGCCTGGGCCAGCCAGGCCGGCCCGGGATCCACGGGCAGCGGGCGCGGTGAGGTCAGTGGAGCATGCGTGTGCGTGCGTGTTTTCCCGTTTTCTTTCTTGGGAAAAGATTGCCATTTTTTTTGTCATTTTCCTCCTATTTTTGGTATTAAAATATTCATACTTGGATCACACATTTATAAAAACAATAGTATTGTAGGTGATCTGTTGTTGTTTTTTTAAGCATCATAATTTGCAAAACGGAAAGCTGGATGTCTGTTGGTCCGTTTACTTTTCCTGGTTGGTGAAGCCCTGAAGTCGGGGCATCACTGTCCTGTGTCGGCCGTTTCCTCCCGAGCGGCATCGGTGTTTCCTGCGTGAAGAGATTGTCTTAGAAAGAATTGTTATTCTGGTTGCGAACCACGAACTGCTCCTAGACTCGTGGGAAAAGCTGCCCCCCTGGGCGCTGTGTGGGTGGTCCTCTTCCTGCCACACCGGCTTCAGCTGGAGGCCACTGAGTCTAGTGTCCAGTTTGCAGTGATTTCTAATGTCACATAGGCCTCTGTCTTCACAAAAAATGTGCCTTTATAACTCAAAGTAAGAAAGGTAAGTGTGAATGGCTCATCTAAACTCAGGAAAAGGAGTTAAAGCCCTGGCCGACTTCATGGTGGGCCGGCCGGAGCTGGCCCCACAGCTCCTGAAGTGTGCCACCTCTTCGGTGAAGGGCGAGGGACAGCAATTTGTTCGGTATCCCAAAGGCAGGGTTAAAGCCATGTCTGCAGTCAGGCGCCCTGTTTGCTTGTCACTGGATTTCTGCCCAGCGACGCATACTGTCTTTCTCAGCATGCAAAGGTCAGAGACCACTTAACTTTGTTCCTAGCATGAGCTGCAAGGCTAGGTTTTCAACAGCCAGTTTTGCCAAGCGTAAGCTCTACTTTTTAAAATTCATTAGCTCTTCTCGAATGTGCCGTCTCTTCCGGGGTGAGGCATATGTGAACGGTACCTGTACCCTTGAACAAATTTCCCCTTGCATGTGCCCGCTTGCTCACCCACGCCCCGGCCCCCAGACAGCTCCATATGCTCTCCTTCCCTGGAAGCGAGTTCCCTCTCATGCTCCCGCTTTGAGGGCTCCAGGTCCCACCTCGGAGGTGCACGAGTAACTGAGGCTGAAAGCATTCGTGGGGGAACTTGTCAGCATAATTGATTATGATGCGGTGAGAGCCTCCGAGAACGGGCGAGCCTGCACGGAGTGGAGCACGCGTGTGTGTGGTGTGTGCCTCCCACGGTTCCGCCCCACGTCCTCCTCTGACATGCTGATTTATCAATCTGCGGCTCCCCCCTCATGGATCGTGCCCCGGCGTGGGTCACTGGGGCCTCCTGCTGAAGAAACCTTGCCGTGTCTAGCAAACAGGAGAATGGTAAAGGTCCTGCTCTATGAATTTCCAGATTCGTTTGCTTGTTGGCACTCAACAGAGTGGCTGAGGACAGGTAATCTGTGAAAGGACAAAATATTCACGTGACATGCTCGAATGATCTGTTGCACCAAGAGAGGCGTTTCCATGAACACAGATGCTTGGCAGCGTGACAGAACCTAGTGGGAGCACGATGAGAATTTGAGGAATGTAAAGAAATGCAAGTGTTTAAAATCACCTACAGTGGCGGCTTCGTGTTCTCAAGTTCTTTAAAAACCTCTTTCTGAGTGCTATACTTATTCCTTGAAGCGGCTCTAAGTGTCAGACTTGCTAAAATGTAGCAGTGATAATGACTGCTCTACTTTCTACAATCTGTTGGGTTATTGATGGAGATATTTGCAAAGTACTCTGAGTCCTTGGGAGAAAGGGTGTTAGAAAATGCTGTGGTGATATTGTTAGCAGTATCACCACGTGAAATTATGCGAAAAGCTAATTACAGAAAGATAAGTTTGAGGAAGTTTGAATTATTAGGCTGAGCCTGCATGCCAGTCTTATGTCCTTCCGTCTACTTGTTTTGTCTCTGGTGTCAGTTCTGGGGAAATCAAGGGACCGAGGGATCAGGAAATTGTGAAGAGAGAACAGCACTTGCTGGCGTAAAGCTGTCACTAAAGAGACCCCTGGCTGCTGGCTGTGGGGTGACCTGGTCTCCGGAGCAACCTAGCGAGCAGCGGGAGAGTCCCGCCTTCATCCCCCCCCACCGCCCACTCCGTCCTACCCACTTGCAGAATTAGTTCACACCTTCGCCTAAGGGCCCTGAGCCCCTCTCTCCCCACACCATACCTCCCTTCATTCCTGTAAGCTGGCTCTGGTCTCAGGAAGCCGACCGCGGAAACTGTCATCTGAGGTCCCAGTAACCTGCTCCCGTCACCTGGCATCCTTCACTGCGATCATTTCGCACCCGGGAAAGACGGACTCATCACTGACTCCTGTGTGTTCTTTGGAAGCAACAAAAGATCCAGGTCGCCTGAGTTCAAAATCTGGCTGGAACTGAAACTTTCTAGTTGTGTGACCTGGGACAACTCTTTAATCCCTTAGTACTTCTGTTTTCCCAACGGTACAGTAGAGGCACTTGTAACCACCATTTGATGGTTAAATAAAATTTGTAGGGAGTTAAGAAAAGTTAATGCATATAAAACACTTCGACCTACTCTGCATGGCACACTTCATTACAGTTGTTGTATTTCCAGATGTAGCATAGTGGTGGCGCCTGGCACATAGTAGGTGCTCAGTAAATATTGGATAGATTGACAGGAATGATAGGTAGCTTATTCTAACATTCACATTTATATTATAATATAAATGCTATTGATATTTACAGGTATATTCAATATAAGAGAAAGGAAATAACAGTATTTGAGTATTTTGCCATCACCAATCAGGTCATCTAGGAGCTGGAGTTTGGTTATCTTTGAAGACCTGTCTACTTTTTTTTTCCTTTTTTTTTTTTTTTAAGATTTAATTTATTTTTAGAGAGAGTAGAGGGAGGGAGAAAGAAAGGGAGAGAAACAGCAGTTGTCTCTCACATGGCCCTCACGTGGCCCTCACTGGGGACCTGGCCTGCAACCCAGGCATGTGCCCCGACTGGGAATCAAACCGGGACCACTTGGTTCCTGGCCCGCGCTCAATCCACTGAGCTACACCAGCCGGGCAAAGGCCTGTCTATTTCTGTAAGCTCATTTATATTTGTTCTTTTTCATGCCACTTATCTTGTAAACTGCTTCTTTTATTACTGTTTTCTTTGAGCAAATTACCTTTTTAAAAAACCACTTATATTAAAAAGAATAAAGGGTTTTTTCATGTGTACATAGTACACTATAAAGCTTGGGATAATATGGGGCCCTTTGAACAGAAAAACAGATTCAGAAATGTACAGCTGAGAAACAGAATTGCAGGGAGTGAGTCCTCCGTGGGAGTCCTTCTTTCCGCAGTGCGGGATTCTGTGAGCCGCCGGTTTCCCAAACCTAGCCTTTTCCTTGAAACTTTTCTTCTGTAGCTTTTATCATACTTTGTTTTCTTGATTTTTTTTTTTTACCCTGCTCCTTTTTTCGGTTGGATCCTCTTTCCCTCCTGTCACTACTGTCCAAGCCACCCGACCCTGTTGTGGGGGCCGCAGGTGACCTCCTTGCCTTGAGCTATCACTTCTCCAGTCACCCTTACGTCAGCCAGGTAAAACCTGCCTTCCTCTACCACCGTTTTCCCGGGAGGGGGCGCAGTGTGGGGGGTGGCAGAGAACATAGAAATGGTCCTCGAGAGGCCTGAGTTCTCCTTTCTTCCTCTCAGATCTCTCTTTTTTTCATTGTTGCTGCTTTTAAGGTTTTTCAACTTAGCACTGGTTTTCAGCAATTTGATTGTAACGTGCTTTGCTGTGTGTGAATGTTTTTCGTAAGAGCGTGTCATAGTTGGCGTCATACATCCCATCCCATCGCTCTGCAGACTTGTACGAGCCGCGTGAGCCCTGCGCAGTGCATCACAGTTTTCCTCCTGCAACCAGACGGGAGCCTGGTGGTGCGGCTTTGCCGCTGCAGACATGTTCATTTTCCTGTCAGCGGCCGTCCGTTTGTTTCAGCACCGAGGGGTAGTCTGTACCTGGATCGGTTCTGCTTGGGGCTCCAAAAGGGTTTTCTGGTTCTGCCGTTTCTCCTCCATGTCTTAGCGGGTGGTCTTCCTGAAAGGAGAGCTTTCACTCTGCGATAATCCCAAAGCTGAGGTCTTACTGGAAAGTCAGTAAGCGCATAATTCCTTGTCTTTATTTATTAATTCTCAAAGAAGGACTTGATAAAATAGTCACCTTGAATGGTGATAAGTGAGTTTTTCTGGCTTTCTCTCTGCATTGATTTTTTTTTCATATTTTTTTATAAATATGATCTCCTACAATAATTTATTCTGTTTGATGCTCTAATCATCAGCCCTGGCCAGAAGCAGCTGGATCTAGATTTTTTTAGACCTGAATTCTAGATTCTGAAGTATCACAAACCAGCTATGTATCTTCAACAGGCCCTTTAATATTTGACTTAGTTAACTGTTTTTCTATTATAGCTTTTAACCAAAGAATTAGGCTGGATAGCAAGGTTTAGTTTCAACTCTAGAATTGGGATTCCGAGCCCCACCAGCTGACACCCTGCCCTGCTTCTGCCCGCCTGCAGGGGGAGCCCTCAGCCTTCCCTCAGGCCATCTGCAGGCCACTCCCGAGGCCAGGCCACGCTTGCTGCTCCAGCCCTCCAGTTCCTCAGCAGGAACCCCCTCCTCCAGCCCCGTTTGCTGGGCCCCTACTCCCAGCTTTTGCATACACCTCTCCTCTTGCCTAAAGTACCTCTTCTCCTCTTCTCCACGTAGCCAGACCTCGCCCATCCTCCAAGCACCCCGCGCAGGCTCCCACACCTTTTCACTGCTGTTCCAAAGGAAGCGCTGTAGCTGCTGATGTCGTTATTACTGTACTTCTGTGCTGTGGCCCTGTGTGTTTGCTGACTCGCCACCTTCAGGTCTTTTGAAATATGACGCATGTGATGTGCGCGCCTGCGTGTGTGCTGGGGACCTGCGGTCGGGCCCGTGCCCCACAAGTGCCGGTGCACACCTGTCCCTCGGCCCATTTCCACTCTCTGGGTCGCATTACACGTCAAGGGGAACCAGTGACCTGGGTGTAGAGTTACACTGAATTAAAGTATGTAAGTCAACAAATGCTTCTCTTCTTACCTAATGGGCAGGGAAACAAAGGTGCCCCCTGGGGTCTCATTGCCTCATTATGAACAACTGTTCTGCACTTCTTTTGCTTTCCTGCGACTTTGTTCTGTGTTGAGTATGAATTCACAAACTCCTAAATAAACCTCCTAAAGCACCAGCTGTGCTTCTCAGATAGTTTATTCCACCAGAAATGATCCTCTACCTAAAATGTTTTAAAAATAGTATTAGTAATTTACTTCACCTGCATTTCCAAGTTTTTAATTGGCAAGTAAGTTTTGTAATCACTTATGTGAATTCTAAAGGGGTGCAGTTTTTCCGTTTGCCCAGAATAGTGACCTCATATTTCCTTTGCTTTAGCCTCTTCATAAATTCTTCCTGACTCTTTAGGCTGCCAAGCAGAGCTTCAGAAGGTATTTTCCTGTGGCTTGTATGAGTATATTTGTCTTTCCTGAACAGTGGGACCTTTTGAGATTATCTTCCTTTACTTGGAGTGGATCATCTAGTGATTAGTGACATCGATTGGATTGATTCGTGTGTTTTCTTGTTGGAGAAGGGGAAAAGAGGGACATTCAAAATATTTAGGTACCGTGCATGTGCGTGTTATAACCGGGCCTCCGGGACCCAGATCATGCCTGCCTCTCTCAGCCCGCCCTCCCGATCCCCACACACGTGCACACGCGTGCGCCCTCCCCTCAGCCGTGAGGAGCCACTTGCAATTCCCCAAGTCTCATGCCATGTCGTGTTCATGCCACTTCATTACCCGAGGTGCTTTTTTTCCCATCTTCTCAACCTACAAGTTGCTGTTTACCTTTCAGGGCTCCGTTTGATTACAACTTCCACGTTCTCACCACTCCCCCCGCTGCCCCGGGCCTGCACTGCACCCTATACAGACGCCTGAGGTGGCGCCCACGGCACTGTCTTGTCCTGGCTTGTGAACTCGTCTGTCACCGTCTACTCAAACCGTGTCTCCCTGGCTTTTTATTTCCCATGGTTGGCCTAATATCTGGCGCAGAGAAAATATTCGTTTAATAAATGTGTATTCATCACTTAGCTAAGCTCCCTGCTCTTTCCCCAGCTAACCTCTGATCCTTCCGAACACCTCGTATCTAGTGGTCTGTAGTAGTGTTGCCAACAGTACAGCTGCATCTTAAATGTTTCTAATACATAGTATAAGTGAACAGCATTACAAGTAGGATACTTGCACACTCACAGGTGGTCTTCCCAGACACATTTTTGAAGGGGTGCGATTTGTGTTGTAGTTGGACATGCATCGTTCAGAATTGAGATTAAACGTGCACACATGGAACCGCCGCCAGTTGTCCTCCCGATCACTCTGTCCCCTCCGCTAGCAAAGGGGAAAGAGAACCAAAGGGGAGGAGAGCGAGGTCTTAGGTGTTTCTAACAGGCGAACCTGACCCCTGACCAGGGTTAGGGAGAGCCTTCCCACGGAAAGGAGTTTGTAGTTGAGACCTGAAAGATAAGAAAAAATACCCTAGAAACGTGAGACGAGATAGAACTTGGCAGGCGAGTACAGGCCCCGAACTGGGGATGAAGAACTGCAGAAGCCCCATGTGGCCAGGCCTCTGAGAGTCCAGGGGAGGGCGGTAGACCAGGGGCCGGAAGGTGGGCAGAGGCCCGCCACGCAGGGCCCGGTGGGGAGTCTGAGGACTGCGGGCCTGTTGCGTGAGAGAGGATCAGACGTAACTTCAGACGCTTTCTGTTGATAGGAAGCTTACACACTGCGAAGTGCACACGTCTTAAGTACAAAGAAGTTTTACATTCTTACTCATGCAGCAGCTACCGAAGCAGGATATTTTCAGCACCTGGGAAGTTCTCCCTCCCCGGTCAGGACTCGCCCCCACAGGGGAGCCGGTGTTCTGACTTCCGTCGCCAGAGGTTACTCCTCCTGCCTTGCTCTCCAGCCACAGCAACAAGACCACGCGGTTGGGCTCCTTTCCTTCCCACTGCGTTCACTCAGCACGTGGTCCGCGAGACACACCTGTGTTGTCGTGGGCAGTGGTAGTTTTTCCATTTTTGCTTCTGTGCAACACTCCATGGTGGGATTGTACCACCGTTCATTTCCCCCTGCGGCTCTGACAGATGTGAGGGTCGCTTTCATGATTACTTTTGACTGTTGTAAACAACACTGCTGGGAGCTTCGTGTTCGTGTCTCCTGCTGGACGTAAGCATTCGTTCTTTGGGAGACACGACTCGCTAGAGCATCTCGGCCTGTGGGGTGCAGGGTGATTGGGGGGGAGGGGAAGTGCCGGTTCGTCAGGCACCAACGCCTGGACTCGTCGCCTTTGCCCAGCTGGTCATTAAAAAGCAAACACGTTCAGAAAGTCTCAACATCACACAAATCAAAATGCAGATTAAAAATCAGAAAGCAGATTTGCTTTTGGCTTTTGCCATTAGTCACTGCTAGTTATTCTTTCTCTAACTGAGGTAAAATTTGGTCCATAACATGTGATTTTTAGGTATACATTATAATCCCATATTTGTGCACACTACAAAGTGATCACCACCGTAAGACTGGAGTTATTATTACAGCCAACCACAACGAGAGCTGGTAGTAACTGGGGGTACAATATGGTGTGACCAGTTTTGCTGAATTAGAGTTGAATATGTTCCAGTCAAGAAACACTATTGTCATCATCAGACATTCAGGCAGCCGCCTCCCTCCCCACTGGCTGGTGTGTGGTTGGGGGGTGGGGTGCGTCTGAAGCGACGGATGATCTATTTATGCTTTCTTCCACATTCTCCCTGTAGCAGTTCCTGGAACCCTGGGCTCTTTGCAGTATCTCTGACCAACCATCCCCGCTCCAGGGGCTAAAACTGCGCCAGTCCAGAGTCTGCACAGTCCAAGCTTTCGTTGTCTTTTTCCTCAATTGTAAATTTATTTATATGTCTTAAAAGTGTAATATGAGCACATTTTATTGTATACACAAAATGATTGGGATTATAGAAAACTATACAATCAGGCGAAACCCGGCATGTTTTGGTAGGAAAAAATCTAAGACCTGTAGTCACAGTACACGTTCAGTCCTTGCAACGTGGGAGTTAAGACACAGTCAAGTAGTAATGCAGAGGCTGTGGTCTGATTCCACTGGTATCAGCGTCGATTCACCCGACAAACGCTCGCTGAGCCCCTGCAGTATGCCGGGTACCCGGCGACTTGGTGGTGGAGATACAGAGGTGTAGGCACTGGTCAAAGGACCTTCTGCTCTAGCAGCAGAGAGTCAAGTACGTGAACCAGTGGTTGCCATACCCCACTTGGGGCTTGAGCTAAAATTTTGCTCAGGGCACTGTGGTAGCACAGAAGAGCGCATTTAAATTGAAGCAGGTAACCCTTGAGCTGCCTCTTCAAGGATGAGAGGCGTGAGCTAGGAAGGGCATGCCAGGCACAGACATTGGGAAGCCCAAAGCCACAGAGGCAGGAAGTAGCCTGGTGCCACCAAGGAACGAGTAGGAGTTTCATGTGTTTGGAGTACAGGGTGGGTCTGCTCAGGGAGCTGGAGAGAAGGTAGAGAGGTAGGCAGGAGCCAGGGCTTAAAAAGTTGGGCGTGCAGGAAAGGGCGTGGACTGAGAAGGACGAGACCTGGGTTCTCACCCTGTTCCTCCCAGGACTCCTGGCGTGTCCTCAAGCAAGCCATTCAACCCCGTGTCCTCGTCAGCACGACCAGAGAGCTGGGGAGAGTCATTTCCAAAACACTGTTCCAGTAGATGCAAAAGATACGCTCTGAAAAATCGTCCTCTCCTTAGATTGGTAGGGGGAGTTTGAGCACCTCATTCCACCCCTTAAGGTTCACAGGGACATCAGCATATGGAAAGCTTCCGGTCCTCCTGGGAAGGAACCACTTCCGTTTTCTTTAACTCGGCATTTGTCAAATTAGTTGAACTTAGAGCAAATTTTCTATAATACCATCATCAGTATCCAACATGCCGCGGAGCCCCGTTTTGGAAAAACATGGACGAGGCTTCAAAGATGCAATCATCTTCATTTGCTCAGTGCTTGAAAGTGCGGAATGACAGAGCGGCAGCCCTGCCTTCTCTGTGTTTGAGATCGATGTTGCCTTCCTGTGAGAAACTCCGGCTGTTTGTTTTCCATAGCATCCACTACTGTGGGATTTCTTTTTTTCTCGTCTTCTCATTTTTCATGTCATGCCCAGACTTCATTACCTGGTAATAAGTTGCAAGAAATGAGAATTGAGTTGTTTCTGAGCAAATATCAATCATTTGTGATAGGTTTAATAGAAATTATAATGCATAAAAATCAGGGTTTTACTTATTAGAAGTATTTCAGCATTGGCAAATCCCCAAATTAATCAATGAAGCATTTGCCATGCCAAAGAGATCATATAAATGAAAACAGAACTGACCTTTTTAGAAATTGAATACTTTCAACATTTACCTGTCAGAGCCACTGATTTGGAAATTGTTATAGATTCTTGAAAAATGGGAACTTGTAAAAATACCCGTCATTTGGCAAACTGGTGTCATTTTCCTGGAAGAGAATGCGGTGATTGATTATCCAGAGAGCTGCCATGACAAGGTAAACCAGCCAAAAGAGCTGGGGAATTGTGTGTAATCATGTAGCATCACCTGGGCCCTTTGTTGAGCACGGCCATTCAGATTAAACCATGGCATTCTCCTCATTTCCTGCGGGTACTTCCTGTTCACCCCAAACCTTAATCTCCAGGGGATACTCCTCCGCTCCGACCGTCGTCCGGAAGTGCTGGGGTAAATGCAGACCACACCGACTCCACTCGGAGAGATTCCCGAATGCAGAGGTGTCTGCCTAGCGTCCCTCACATGTACGGCACTCACAGAGCTTGACTGATGACATCAACGTTATTCGTACTGTTTCTCTCATTGGGAGTATTGTTCTGAAGACCGGAGATATTATAAGCAGGTGGCAGAGGAGGAGGATGGGAGACGGACAGAAGGGAAAGAAGAATGCGGGTCTTGCTTTTGAGAAGCTGGTGATCTGACCGGGAAGCCCACGCCCACCCGGCATGACCTGGAACGATTAATTACACAGTGTTGATCTCCTCGTGTAGAAGCGCCTGTGCGGCGATTAAATACCTGAGACGGGGGCCCGTGGCTTAGAGGAGCCCTCAAATTATCCTCAATTATTTGAAGAGCAAATTGAGTCACCAGAGCCCTGGCTGGTGTAGCGCAGTGGATTGAGCGCAGGCTGGGAACCTAGCGGTCCCGGTTCGATTCCCAGTCAGGGCACATGCCTGGGTTGCGGGCCAGGTCCCCATGAGGGCCATGTGAGAGGCAACCATACATTGCTGTTTCTCTCCCTCTCTTTCTCTCTCCCTTCCCCTCTCTCTAAAAATAAATAAAAATAAAATCTTTAAAAAAAAAAAATTGAGTCACCAGAAAGGAAGAGGTCCCCCAAACCTGCCCCGGAGTTGATTAGCAATCACAGAATTGGAAATAGAGCCAGGCCCTGCCTCTCAGCAATCTCAGCCATCTCTCCACACCCGTCTTCCCCGCACTGGTTTGGATTTGAAGTGGGCTTTGTTAGGAAGGCTGAACTCCACCCTCCTTTATTAATTTCTGTCCACACGTTGTAGCAGAGCCAATGTTCTGAATCAGGATGAGGATTTTAGATTCCTCTTAGCAGCGTGGGGACATGTAGCCAAGCAGAATCAATGCCTGTCACTCACACACAGATGCAGAGAAACGGGATTATGGACCAGGATGAAGCTGCAATGTTTTAATCTTAAAATCAATACAGTAAAGGAAGCTGAACTTGTGGGGATTCTGTAGAGACGGTAATTTGGTTTGCCTTAACAAATGTAACTGTTTCTTCCTTTTCACCTTCTGACTCTTTCACTTTGGGGCAGTGGGGTGGGGGCGAGAGAGGGAAAGATAAACCTCTACAATCAAATAATCTTGAATAAGCACGCACATGTGGACACATAACTCAAGCTGATTCTCCATTGTTTACAGAAAAGCTGTACACTTTTGCCCATTCTTTTCATTTTCAGGAGGAAAACAATAACCACAACCCCGCATCCATAGTCTGCATTGAAGCATAATAAAATGCCTTTGACTCTTTCACGGCCACTGTCAGACCGGAAAAAACTTTTTAATGTGTACTTTATGGCCAAGTCTACCATAGCTTAGGCCGTTCTAGCTGAATAAATACATATTCAACAAGTCATTTATTGACCAAAGGATTCCAAGCAGCTAAGCATGTGATTAATATTTACCCCGATGTCATCCTGCTCCTTTTGAAGGAGGCGTGAACTAATGGTTTAATAAACCACTCTGTCTTCTCTTAAAGACTGAGAATTTGCTCCATGTGCCTCTCTGTAGATGTCACACTGGTGTACCGCAGAGCACCCCCGTCTCTAGCCGCGAGACAGGCGTACTTTTCCTTTGGGGGTCTCTCTCATGCAGTTCTGAAGCATGCCTGAGTCTGTGGGCACTCCTCCCGCAGCGGCACCAACATGGGAAACACTGGGACCTCGAGAGAAGATGACGAGGCTACAGGCAGAACTGAGCCCCAGCGGGGGGGGGGAGGCAGAATGGTAGGGGTGAAAAACATTTCTTTTTCCTAAGTCTGTTTCTTTTTTTTTTTTTTTTTTTTTAGAGAGAGGGGAAGGGAGGGAGGCAGAGAGGGACAGAAACAGCAATGTATGGTTGCCTCTCACATGGTCCTCACGGGGACCTGGCCCGCAACCCAGGCGTTTGCCTTGACTGGGAATCGAACCGGGACTGCTTGGTTCCCAGCCCGCGCCCAATCCACTGAGCTACACCAGCCAGGGCCTAAGTCTGTTTCTTCATCTTCAAACTAGGGATGATCTCGGGTCACCAGGTAGGTAGGCGAGCTCAGAGGATTGAATGGGATAAAGCCTGTGGAGCCCTAGCGCGGTGCCTTGTACTTCTAGGGACCCCATAAATGTTCGTGATCCTCAGGAGCGCTACGTGGGTCCCCAGTGGGATAGCACCTGCTATGTCTGCACCAGCGTTCTGCAGGCTGTGAGAATAGAATCAGCCTATTCTTAATGGGCGGAGGGTTTTGAAACCTTTAAAGCAAATCATGGACGGCTTTTTCCTTGCGGTGCCTGTCGTAGGTCCCTCCTCTCAGAGCGGAGCCTGGAGGCGGTGAGTGAGGCCCCAGCTGAATATGTTATTGACTTTCTGCAAAGCCAGTGATGCCGGTGAATGCCCAGAACTCTGTGAAGTCGATTTGAAGCCCCCTGTCCTGTGTCCTTCCACAGAAAACACCTCCTCAGATCTCTGGGAGGCCTGCTCTGTGTGACATACTTCTTTTGTTGTCCGTTTTAATCAGTATTTCTCAATGTCGCATCCTCCCAGGAAAGCTCACGTGTCCTGAATGATTGCATTGTCTCAGCTACCCTTGCTTGTGCTACGTATGAGTGCGTAAAAACAAAGAGCAAACAGAAAACCTCCTGAGTTCCCTCTATGTTCCTCTCCAGAGCACCATCATCGTGGAGAAGACGGTGCAAGACCTCACGAACCTGATGCATGACCTGAGCGCGTACTCGGACCAGTTCCTCAGCATGGTGTGCGTGAAGCTGCAGGAGTACAAGGAAACCTGCGCGGCGGCCTACAGGTAGGGCTGCTCTCAGGCCTGGGAGACGTCACTTTGGAGCCGGACTGGTGTTCCGGTTGGTGAGGTTGCCTCGGGGCCTGACTCTCCCCCATTAGGGGAAAGGGCCGTCCTCGGTTTGTCAGGGGGTCTGATGAGAACACGTGCCACAGAGGTGGTCTCCTAGAGGCTTCTGTGGTCACACCCACCAAGGGAATGAAAGGGACAGAGGGACAGTGGCGTTGATGAGGGGTCAGCCTTGATTTTCATGAAGGCTGAGAGTCCTAAGGTTCCTCTTCCTTGAGGAAATTCCAGAACATGGTTAGTCCCTCATGTGATTCTCAAAGATCTTTGAAGCAAAGCAATTTCAAACTCCCAGGAACTCCTAATGATTTCTTTTTACTTCTTACAAATGTATTCCTCTTAATGTTTGATCTGTAGCCTTCCCGCTGTCACGAAAAGACAGTTGCACTGTTTTTAGCATCCGTGGAAATGAAAAACCATTCTTAGGAACTTGAAAACCTGTAGTTTTTCCCTCTAATTTCTTTTCTCTGGGTTCAAAGATCTCTTTGAGCTTCTGGAAAGGATCATAGCACTTCTCATAAAGAGCTAATAATCAGAACAAATTATGGTCTGGTTGACAAGACCTACAGCAATTAGGGGAGAAAAGAATGTATAATAAAATAATAAATTGTACATGACAGCGAAGCACAGGTAAGTAAGTACAGCTGGGCACGGCGCTGCTTGTTCGGTCTGTCACTGGACGTGCCGGATGGACCGAGCACTTTCCAGGCCCACGGCGCGGTGTGAGTGAGCGGGTGCGTGGGGGCAGAGGAGTCAGTCGGCCACAGGCCGCACCGTTATGAGCTCCGGTTCTTGGTAGAGGATAGAAAGGGAAATAGGGGCAGAGGGATAGGACATGTGCATATTCACAGCCTTTATTTATGGCAGAAAACACGGCAAGATGCTCCAGGAGGAAGACCTTACCTGCGGAGGACCAGAAAGGCCAGGTGAAGGATGCGAAGCATCCTTGTGAAGGAGGAGGGATGCAGACAGGATTTAGGCTTAAGGAGCCGACGGAAGAAAGGAAGCCGAGTGAGGTCAGGAGGTGGGGAAGAGTGGGAAAAGGAAGAACAAGTGATGAATTTGGGGTTTTGGAAAGGCAGGCTGAGCCACCATTGTGGAGGATGTGAACGCCAGGCTCCAGGAACTTGGCTGAAATTAGGGAGCAGGGAGCCGGTGAAGGGGAGAAGCGGGGAGTGCCAGGTGCAGACCTGCACGGTAGGGGTGTTTTTCTGAGCTTCATATAAGCTGAATTGGCCAGGCGTGTGTGTGGGGGTAGAAGACACAGGTGGCAAGTCTCTGAATCAGGGGAGAGGCAGGGAATTGGCCCGTAGGGACAGATCTGGAGATATTAAGGTACATTTGCAGGGCACGGCCGCTGGTTGGCTGGAGGGGTTAATAAAAAACAGCTGTAAGAAGAAATAGTTGAAATTAGCCTCGTTGAAATTTTCATGCTGTACTTGTAGGGATGTTTTTTTACCTCCAATTCAAGATCTCACGTGTACCCATTAAATTTAATGTTACTTTTAGCTCATCATTTTAGTCTATTGAGATATTTTTGAATTCTCATATCATCAGAAAATCTTAGCTATTCCTTTAAATTTCCTGTCATTCTTGATTTTATAAGCAATATTTTAGCTTCTTTATATTGTTTTTTAACATGTTCAGTAGGGTCAGGGCTAAATCGATGATTTGGGGGGCATGTCTCTCACGACTTCCTTTGGGATTGACATCCGTAAGTTAGTCTGCGCTTCTGAAGTCCATGTGTTTTCTAATTCTGAATCCAGACTGAGCTCAGAGCCGGCTCTGGAGCCTAAATTTGAACACCAGCTTTCCCAGTTTTTAGTTACATGAGCTTGAACTGTTACTCAGCCGTTCTGTGCCTTAATTTTCTCATCTGCAAAAGGAGACAATAGTTCTTCCTCCATAGGGTCGTCTTGAAAATGTCAGCCTCTTCAAACTGTCTTTAGCAAAAGAGTGAGCTCCCTCTGAGATGGTTGGCCGCTAGTTTGATGGCAACGCCAATGATGACAGAGATTACCTTTCCCACCAATCATGAAAGCACCTCCTGTGTTTTACCACGTGCCCTATAAGAGACTTAGATTTCTTGCTGGTGATCTCCCAGGCCTAATCCTCTTAAGGCAGCTACCTGTCCCTCCTGTCTCCCCAGGGTGGGCTGTCACAAGCCAGCAGTGGACAACACTCGGTGTCTGTTCAGAAACCCTCTCCTCCCTTCACTTTTAGGACCCTCTGCTCCCTGTCCTGCCAGACCTGCGTTAAGAACTCTCACCTTGGGGGGAGGGGAGAGGATGCAGACGGCTGTAATTGCACAACAATAAAGTAAAATAATAACAATAAAATAAATAAAAAATTAAATTAAAAAAAAAAAAGAACTCTCATCCTGGACAGCTTACAGATTGCCCTTAGAAACAAGTCTCTTGAGCTTGAGCCACACTGACCATTTCTGCATTCAATCAATGACTTACCCAGTTCGTAGGGAGGAGGCAAAGCCATGTAACTTACTCCTTGTACAGCCTCCCTGGCCCCTACCGAGGACCACGTCCCAACTGGTCACAAACCTTCTTTCATGTTCTGTTCTAGAATTGCGGCTATAATTCTAAACTTACCCAATGTCTATAATTTACCTTCTTATGTGAGCAGGGCTTTTTGTTTTGGTGTGTGTGTTTGTGTTTGAAGAATACTGTTTAGCAGACGGGGGAACTTATGGATGTAGGGGGAAGGGGCGAACTGCAGAAATAGCATTTTGGCTGGTGAGCAGGGTGGGAGTCAGGAACAAGCCGACTGACTGGCTCAAGGCAGGAACATGAGCGGTGGTATTCGCCACGGTCTGTCCTTCTTATAGGAATTACGTTATTTCTCCGTCATTTATATGTCACCTTTTTGTCCCGACAGTGCAGCTGTCTCTCTGGATAATGCTGCTCCTGGGATCATGCACAGCACTCTTGGCTCTCGAAACATCGCGCTCATCAAGAGCGTGTTGGTCCCCTCCCTGCAGAGCCTGGGGTGCCACTGTGGTATCCCTTTTGGCCCCGTCCCCTGGAATGCTGCCCACTGTGAGATGATTGCGTATCCAGGGTGACATCTGCAGTGACCTACCACAGGTGCTGAAGGACAGGCCTAGGGTGCACTCTTTTGGGACCAGGAAGAGCAATTCTGTGAAGCTTTGAGGGGAATAAATAGAAAATCATTTATATGGTGGTTCTACTGGGGTGTCCGGCATTTTGGCATCTCTGGGCCACACATTAAATACATTGCGACACGTCATCACACACACAAAAATCTCATAATGTTTTAAGTAAATTTGCAGCTGTGTGTTGGGCCGCAGGTTGGACACCCACGTGGAAATCTACAGCAGCGCACACACAGCACACGCAGCCCGTGGTGCCTGTGGTCTCTTACCGAATCGGGTTTTTACGCTGGTGGGAGTGTGTTTCCTTTTCGTGGGAGTCTGAAGCCACCAAGTGTCCTCACTTCCTCTCCTCCCGCTTCTTGCCCCCTCCCCTCGCATTGGCACCTGCTGGGGAGTAATTAGGGCAGTCCTAATTTGGACAGCCAAACCCTGATTACAGTGAGAGGAAAAACAGGAAATGTTCTAGTTTGGCTGCCAGCAAATGACTGACTTAAATAGCAAGCCATATACAATTCAAATGATCCGAAAGGATACAACACTGGGGAAGGAGGCAGGGAGCAGGGAAGCGTCGCCGACCGAGCCTTGCGCAGCAGACAACTTCCGCGGAGATGATCCCATCCATAAGCTTGCAATGCCCTCTGCTGAGAGCCGCTCTTGCTCCCTGTTTACCAGGAGAGCCGAGCCTCCCCTGGGGGCCGAGAGGTCGGGGAGGGCAGCACTGGCGCCCTTTTCCATGCGCCCCCACCCTGGAGGGAAAGGCCATGGTACATACATAAAGGTGCCATGTGACAGGCTTGGGACGAAGAGAGGTTTCCTGAAAGGGTACCAGGACTAGAAGAAGCCTTTTCCG
The DNA here is from genome assembly GCA_004026765.1 of Micronycteris hirsuta. NCBI lineage: Eukaryota > Metazoa > Chordata > Mammalia > Chiroptera > Phyllostomidae > Micronycteris > Micronycteris hirsuta. The sequence goes on from PVJI01000567.1 coordinate 121,128, forward strand.
TAGTCACAGCCCGAGGGCCTTAAAGGAAACCGCAGCCGTGAGCCCTCTGTGTGCAGCACCGGCCGTTAGGCAGTGTCCACTAGCCTGCTGCGTCCAAGCTCAGCGCGTCTCTCCTTGGGCTGCCCTCTTCGTCCCGAGGCACAGTGAGCCGCTTCCGTCCCAAAACAGTCATTTAAAAATTGGAAGTCACAGTTTTCTGAAGTTTCTGTCTGTTCTATCTTAGCATCAGTTCATTAGTCATTCTTATTTTGTAAGGGGGAGGCCTTTCTGCATCGTGTTGGGCCTGGTAGAGAATACCAGTAGAACACCTTCTAACCTTAGAGGCTCAGTGGATGTAAGACACAAACGTTCTGTTAGAGGAAGGGCCCACCTTTCTCCACTTCTCCGTAGACGACCGGGAGCTCATGCCAGAGCACGAGGAAAGGATGACGCAGGGACAGCCTTGCAGTAGCTGAGGGCGGAACCCAGTCTGGTGCAGGGCGGGACACCCTGTGGGCCCTCGGTATGTTTGTTGAATGAACGAGGCCACTCCCGACAGACTCACTGGGATGAGCAGGCAGTGGGGCAGCACGTCCATCACGATGGCGGGGCAGAAGGCCGAGAAGCCGGCGTGAACTAGAGTGGGCGGCGTGGTTGGGAAGGAACACGAAGAAAGGGGGGCTGGGAAAGCTTCCTGTGTTCAGTAAAGGAGAGGACGACCTCCTCCGTGGGCAAAGTGGCGTCTGAGGAAGACGGTGGCCGCACTGTGCTAACAGTGCAGACTGGACACCGGGGGCGGTGATGGCTGGGGACGCCCTTCAGCTTTCCAGTGGAACCACAGGCCAGGGTCCTGCAGGAGCGAGAGCCTCATTGGGTCGCCTTGATGCCTTTGCCAACAAACTAACTTTGAACTTCAAAAGAGCCAAGGGCACATGCCAGGGAAACCCTCCGCAAGCTCCAGGCAAGTTGTCTTCCAGTTTGCCGTCTCCAGAGTTATCCGGTGTTTCCTGAGTCGTGGTTATTGGGTGGAATACACCATCATAAAGCTCTCCGACCAGGACCGAGCGTGGTGTAAAAGATAGCCTGGTGTTTCCCTGCTCTTTTCCTATTTAGTCTGCTCCCTCTTAGCTTAGGAGATATTTTGGTGTTGATTTTGCATGTGTTTTGTTTCGTTTTGTTTTACTCAGCAGCATAGCACTAACTTATTTTTGTGTCTCTCTTTGTCATTGCTGCCGTGTTCCTGGGCCTTGCATTGCGCTTCCACCTGCTGTAGGCGCAGTCGTTCACGGCTGTAAATCAGCTCCGGCGGCTTCATTCGGACCAGCCCTGTGCCGGGTCCCTCTGTCTAGCTCGACTCCCAGGTTTTGAAGTGTCCGCAGGATCCAGTCTGGGAAAGTAAACACCGTGCCCCGGCTGTCACCAAACAGTTGAACCCAATTAGCCCCGCCTGCCCCCGGTTGTTTACCTAATGAAAGCCTCGGCACCCCAGCTGTGTCCGGGGACCAGGCACACTTGCGCGTCCCAACTGTTCCAGAGAGGAAGCAGTGCACATGGGAGGCAGTCGGCACCGCCAGATGTTTTCCAAATGAAGTTTGCTCGGCTGTGTCTAGAGGGTGGACACCCCTCGTGGCAGCCGTATCACCTGTTCCAAGGGGGAGACCTGCTCTCCTCTTCCTCCTGGGAGCAGGTACAGACAGCTACACAGATGGCCCTGTCTGTGGTGCGCTGAGCTGTGAATTAATTAGTAGATTATGGTTCTGGTCATGGTAATTAACCCTACTCCTCCTGTGGAATACTTGTTGGAGATTTAGCTCCCCTTTTTTTGAGGCTATGTGGGTATGTCCTGGAATTTTGTAGCCCACACAATCCGGGTGAGCACAAAATTGTAAACCAATGAATGCAGTTGGTCAGGATAGAAACTTGGCATTTGAATGAAAAATTTCCTTTAGGGGAATTGTATGTTGCTAATCAATGCCAGTATTTCAAATTGGAATATTGGGAATTGCATTTGGAATTGATGTTCCTTCTGATATGAATTAATAATTTATTGTTGCGAGCACTACATAGGTAGCATGTTAGTTAATTTGGACTACATTTTTTTTAAATAAGACTGGATCAATGAATATTAGCGAAGGCAGTAATACAGTACTTGAATTATTGAATTGATCCAGCCTTTCAAAAAAATGTGTAACTAAATAATGTGAGTGCCTTTCACAAAGCATCCCACTAAGCTAATATTTTTCATTCTAGCTGGTGCCAAAATGAAAAATTCTGGATTCCCAAAGCGTGCAGTGCCACGTCACACCTAGAGACCCAGACTGTCACTGCCCCCTAGGGCGGATGTGGGCCGGAGCGATGGGCTCACAGGTCCAGAGGCTGGAGAACTGAGTCAGGCGTAGGCTTGTCACCCTGCAGAGCAGAAGTTGGCCTGTGGGGTGTGGGTAGAGGCAACATAGAGCCACCCAGCCCCAGTTCTTTCTAGAAACAGACACTGAAATTTAAATTGTACATAATCTCCACACGTCACAAAATATTCTTCTCTTGATTTAAAGTATTTTTTAAATGTCAGCACTTTCTGTAGCTCACAGGATCCTCAGAGTCAGCGGATGGGGCAGACTTGACGGACAGGCCGTAGTTGGCCCCACCCATCATATAGGACAAGTTCTGATTGTGAAGTTCTGGGTGACGTGCACAAAGGGAGGGTTTTCATTGGACGGTTTTTCAAAGGGAGAGATTACGGAAGGCTGATGTGGTCAACAGATTCTTCGCAGAGAAGGGGAGACTTGAGGGGACTTCGCACCCACGGGCTTCCCGGGAATGAGTGCAGAAGGGAAAGGCCTGGCCGCTAGCACTCCTTGGCTCATGTGTTTTGTGAGTCCGGACTCTTTATGCCGGATTTTCTTCAGAGGGTGGGGGCACACCTATGTTCATTATTCTGATTTTTATTGAATTCCAGGAGGTATGGTGAGAGCCTGGCAGAGCGATCTGTAATTTGGTCAAAATATCAAATGGCTCGATAGTTCACCTAAGTCATTTAGTGCAGAGAAGAGGTAATGGAAACCACTCGATTGGTTTTAGTTCAACGTATTACCTGGACTCCTAAAACTGGAGAGGGCCTGTTTCTTTCCCCAGTCCAGTTCTCACAGACCTTCCCAATACCAGGTGTTGCGCTGGGCACGCAGGCACAAACACTAGGAAGATAGCAACTCTGTCCTCGGAGAACTCATCCTTTAGTACGGGATCCCAAACCGAAGGAAGTGCAGTAGGACCAGTGAGAGCAGAGGCCATGCATAAGGAAGTGGTTCTTATCCTTGACTTCACCTTGGACTCACGTGGGAAGGGAGCTTTTAAAAATCCTGATGCCTAGGGCCCGCCCTCTGAGAGTCTTATTTATTTGGTCTTGGGTGTGGCCTGGGCATCTGGTTTTTCTTAAAAGCTCCCCAAATTACCCCAATGTGCAGTCAAAATACAAAACTTCTGGTATAAGGGTGATGAGACACAAAAGAGAGGACTCAGCTGTCCTGAGGGAAGAGCCACGGTAACTCTTGATGACTGGGGCTTGCAGAATGAAAGAGCAGTGGGTCTGCAAACCAAAGCATCGCCGGTTCGATTCCCAGTCAGGGCACGTGCCTGCGTTGCAGGTCAGGTCCCTGGTGAGGGGTGCCCAAGAGACACCCACACATTGATGTTTCTCTCCCCCTCTTTCTCCCTCCCTTCCCCTTTCTCTAAAAACAAATGAATTCTTTAAAAAGAAAAGAACAACAGAGCAGACCACATGAGAAAAGTCACTGTCATGAGAAGGGAAGGAAGATGCAACACGCAGGACATCTGACACCCAAAGAACCACCAGAAAACAGCGCCCTGGGACGGGAGGTCAAAAAGTGTTGTTTTAAATACTCAAAGAGGCAAAGGGATGGAATCCATAATACAAGAACAGCACATTCTCGACTAGATTTGTAAAAGAGCTAAATAGAAAACATGGCAATGAAAAATCTTTAAAAAGCAATTGGGTGGGTTAAATCATAGCACACATCCTGGGGAGAGGTTTCATGAATTAAAAAGAAAATAAAAAACGAAATGCTTTAATTAATTCAGGCAATTGCCATTCAGACCAAAAGATACTGACTTTTGTCTTCTTTTTAATTTGTGTCGCAGTGTTTCCTTTGATGGGCTACAAGGGACTGGGAAAACCTTAAATTGTTTACAGTGTTCAAGGTTAGTTTTAGCAAAAGGCCTGAAGATAAAGGAATTCAAAATTTGGAGGGAAAAAAAAAGTGAGAGGCGAGCAAGTGGAGTCCCTTCGTGCAGGTCACGTGTTGGACGACAGTCTGTGACGGAAGGCGAGGAACACCGCTAGAGAGACATGCTGGGTCACAGGAGAGATGCATTCATTCGTGCATTCATTTTTGTAAAAACAACCCCAGGGTTGGAGAATGCAGGGAGATATAGTCGTCCTCTGGTATCTGCAGGGAATAGGGTTGAAAGCCCCCACTGGGTGCCCGAAACCGTGGGTAGCACCCGACCCAGCATGTGCCACGTTTCTTCCCGCACACGTGTACCTGTGATGAAGTTTCCTGTATAAATCCGGCACAGTAAGCGATTGACAACAATGAGTAATGACACACTAGAACAGCATAGCCCAAACCTACTCCCGAATCTGTGGAACGGTCGTTACCGGCAGTGAATGAGCTGGTGTCACTCATTTCAGGGGACCCCTCGCGGAAGTCTTGGTACAGGCTCCATGCTTCCTGGCACAGTTTCCTGCTCACGCCTGCCTCCCACAAATTTCATGTCTCTTCCACCTGGACTAAGCGCCCATCACGTACTGTGGCCGTACCTTTTACAGTTCAAGGTGTGACAGCAAAACTGGCGTAAATTTCTTTTTTTTCCTTTGTTCACAATTTCACAGGTAGAAGAGTCTTCTTACCACAGATCTCAGCAACCTTAGCATATAGTTTTTCCCTTTCATTGCTAAGTTGAGAACTTCCTTTTCACTTAGAGGAAGTATTGAAAGGTTTCTCTCTGGCATATCTGAACGGCCAACATCTCTTCTCTTGCGCGTTCGGGCCCTTATTAAGTAAAATCAGGGCCCCTTGTGCACAAGCACAGTGGAACACTGAGAGTCGATCTGACAGTGGGGACAGCTCTCGGTGACCTGTGGGTGGGAATGTCTGCGGTGCAGGGACGCCGGACAAGGGGAAGAGTCACATCATGCCACTCAGAACAGTGTGCGGTTTTTAAACTTATGAATTATTTATTTCTGGAACTTTCCATTTAATGTTTTCAGACCACTGTTAACTGCGGACAACTGGAACCACGGAAAGCTAACCCCTGGTTAAGGGGGGACTATTATATAGAGGAAAATAAGGGCATAATCAGGGGGAGAAATGATCCCCAAAAGCCTAGGTAGAGAGGTTACCAGATGTGACTGAGCATGAAACAGATTCAAACATACTTCCGTGGGAGGTCAGAGGTGGAATGTTTGAAAGTATGTAATAAGGTCCCCTCCTTTCTCTGTCACATAGGAGGGGGGGTAAGCAATGAGGAGGTAAATGAAGGGCAAAGATTCTAGAAACAGCCACTGAGGGAAATGGGAGAGGAAGTTGGTCAGAGACGGGCAAAGAGAAGACCGAGAACGTGGAGGGTCCGTTTTCACTGCTCGTCACAAACGCAAGGCGGCGCCATTCTGCGCCTCCGCACCCCGCACCCCAAGTGTGAATGTGTAAAAGTCAGACCGTGGGACTGGTCGCTAAGTACCTCAGAAATGATGCAGGAAAATAACAAGGGCAAAAAGGGAGTCGGAGGTACAAGTGTGAGTAATTTGAGAGTCTGTTTTTCTATCACCAACCACAATTACCGGTAGAAAACGTAGGCTGATCGCGAGAAGAAACCTGGAAGTGGACGATTGTTCTCTTACTATCCCAGCGCATGTTCAGAGAACCAGGGCAGTGCTGCCTCCTGCAACGTGGGACAGGTTACCCTGAGTCAGGTCGTCATGAGCCAGGGTTTTTCGTTTCAACCTGTCGTCCACAAACGTTAAACCTCCTCCTGGGTACAGTCGCTTTCGTCACACATGCGTGCACACACAGCACACGTGTGTTGTGCACTAGAACTGCAGAACGCCCGCCAGTATAACCCCATCCCAGAATCAGACCCGCCTGTGGTGGAGCCTCACCAGCTTCAGAGGGGGAGCCAGCTAATTAGCACCCCCTTCGTAAATAACTGTCACTTCTGTCACCTAGAATTGCTGATGAAGATTTTTAGAGCACTCAAGTTGGCTATAGGGACAGAAATGGTGACTAGAAAGAGCAGCTTGTCAATCCCGTCGGAATCCAGCATCTCAGGTGACTGCACAGGCTCTTTCGGGTCAGGGCGGGGTCATTGCTGACCCTCTCGAAGGACTTGGAGCCTGTCTGCTCTAGGTCACAAGCCACAGCCCACTGCAGAGAGCAGTCCTCAGAGCCTCTCTGCCTGGCATCGGGCCCGGAAGGTTTCTCCGCGATGGCAGATTTGCTTTGAATACTGAGGTGTCCATAGTTCAAAGAGTGACTTCTAGTGGAACGAATCGGTCATTTAAACCAAGCAGTCACAGGACAGCCCGTTGTAACACTCTGTCACCTTCAGGCACTGTTGATGTTGTGTTTATTAATAGCATTCTTTTATGCGGTTACTCCACCTTATTTGTTTAATATCTTTCTTGAAAGACCCCTCCAAAACCTACTGTACGCTTTCATTAGCTTTCATGATTACTCAACAACGAAGAATCTAAGAATGAAATCTAGAAATGATTGTCCCGGTGATGTGGCCTGTGGTGTGTCACTGCCCCCAACCCAGGTAGTGACAAGGGAGAGAGGCGAGGTATCGGTGTAGGTGTAGCAGAAGTAGAGGAAGAACAATAAGTTAAGCAGCGTGCTGACGCGTCTCCGTTCTGCTGGTTGTGTTTAGGGGCATTGTCCAGTCGGAAGAAAAACTTGTCATCAGTGCGTCTTGGGCAAAAGACGATGACATCAGCAGGCTCCTGAAATCTCTGCCGAACTGGATTAACATGGCTCAACCCAAACAGCTAAGGCCAAAAAGAGAAGATGAAGAAGATCTCATAAGGTAAGAGGTTTATTTTCTAAATGGTACTCAACGTGAGGAGAAAAAACATCTGTTTAACTAATTCTTTCTCATGTGAAATTTTGGCCAATTCTAAAGGTCAGGTAGCAATTAACTGGTCTTGGTGAAGTCTGTTTTCATCCTAAGATACCTCATTTCCCCTGCAAGTGTGCATTTTGCTCAAAACTTTAGAAGGCAGCAAATGATAGGAATCGAGTTTGGAGTAAGCTAAATCGAGTTAAAATTCCTTTCAGCTCTGGCTGGTGTGGCTCAGATGGTTGAAGCATCATCCTGTGGACCAAAAGTTCGCTGGTTCAATTCCTGGTCAGGGCACATACCCAGGTTGCGGATTTAATCCCCACTCAGGGTGCCTATGAGAATGCGATCAACTGATGCTTCTCCCTCACAGCTGTGTTTCTCTCTCTCTCTGATTCTGTCCCCCTTCCTCTCTCTCTAAAAGTAATGAAAGAAAGTCCTCAGGTGAGGAGATATATATAAAATATATGTATTCGTGTAATCTCTTACATACATAGATGCACATATACACATGTATGTGCACATTGTGCATATGCATGTATGCATACGTGCGTGTGTTAAATATATATGTGTATGTAATCTCTTTCAATTTGTAGCTGAATCAGTTGAACTTTCATTCTTTCTCAGAGTTTCCATCTCTTCATTCACATTACCTACAGTTTACTTTTTACTGAATATATATTACATATGTGCACATATCAAAGGCAGAACTCGGTAAATTTTCACACTTTTTATCATGTAACCCGTATCTAGATCAAGAAACAGAATAATACCAACAGGGAACCTTTTTATGTTTCCTTCCGGTCACTGCTTGCCTCTCTAATATCTAAGTTCTAAGCCCAGAGATTACTGCAGTCTGGTTTTGGATTCTACATAAAAGGAAGCAGGCAGTTATGTATTCTGTTATGACTTGCTCCATTTGTTCCGTGTTACATTGGTGAGATTCGTCGATATTGTTATGTACAAGTCCTTATTACTCTATAGTCGATACTGTATTCCATTGTGTGAAGACACCACGTTTTTTATGTTTTATAATTTGTTTGTATAAGTATGTATATGTATTTATTCATTCATTCTACTGCTTAGGGGCCCCTGGGTAGTTTCTAGTTTGGAACTATTTTGGCATAGTGCTGCAGTGAATGTTCTCTGTGTCTTTCGGTAACCATGGATAAACATTTCTGTTGGTTATGTTATATGAGTAGGATTGCTAGGTCGTAGGCTCTGCAGAGGTTAACTGTAGCACACGCTGCCAAGCGGCTTCCCAGAGCGGTGGCGAGAGTTCACGTTCTCCTAGTAGTGTGTGAGCGACCTGTATTTGACCCACAGCTCATCTGTACTTGACGTTTTCCATCTTTTTAATTGTCGTCGTGTAGTGGGTTTGTAGAGGTATCTCATGTTGGTTTGACATGCATTTCTCTCACAATTAAGGAAGCTGAGCACCTTATAATGCATTTTTATTTATTTATTGGCCATTTGAATATCTTGTAATATCTTTGAATATCTTGAATATTTGTTCAAATCTATTACTCATTTTTAATTAGATTGTCTGTATTTTCTCTACTAATTTGTAGGAATTCTTTTATTTTTATCTTCACCCAAGGATATGCTTATTGATTTTAGAAAGCGAGGAAGAGAGAGAGAGAGAGAGAAACATCAAAGTGAGAGAGAAACATCAGTCGGGTGTGTCCCGTACAATCAGATCAGACCCACAACTTAGGAAAGTGCCCTGACCGGGGATCAAACCCACAGCCTTGTTGGTATATGGGATGGCACTCCACCCAGCTGAGCCGCCTGGCCAGGGATGTAGGGATTCTTTAGCTGGGCATAACTTTTTTTATGGTAGATAGATATACACATAGGTAGATGGATAGATGTCATCTTCTTCCACTTTACAAGTTATATATTTACTCTCTTAATGTTGTCTTTTAATATGCAGACTTTTAAACTTTTAATAAGTCAAATTTATTATTTATTTAATGAATAGGGCATTTTGTATCCTATTTAGAAATCCTGGTTTATACCAAAGTCACAGAGAAGTTTTTCTTTAAAACCTTTATTGTATTGAATATATTTTCCCCCAACATCTAAAATAAATTATAAACTCTTACATTTTTATTTTCTCTCCCTGTTCTCCACACCCCCCCTTAATTTAGATCACATTGTCATGATGATAATAGCAGAGAGCAGCGTCATATTTTTTTTCCTGTCGAGAGGTAAAGAGTGATGGAGACATCGGTGGGTTAGAGCCTCAAGAGGGAATAATTAAATGGACCTTGGGACAGAGGTCGGGCCACGTGGCTGGGCTCTTTCTCGGTGTCACCACCCCACTGTCCTGCTGCCAGAGCCATATGATGTCTAGATGAGCCCATTTCTGCTCCTTCTCATTAAGAACACTCATTTAATTATATCTCAACCTTAATAGTTGTGTTTGGAGCAGCTTCTGTAGGATGAATTGTTTTTTCTCCTCGGTGTTTTTTACGTTACTTTAAATCAGCATCTTTCTTCTATCATTCCTTGGCTTATTTTGATGTCACGCCTTAATTGTATTCTGTGCTTGCAAAGAGATTCTCAATCGGTTTTATTAGTTCTCTTCAATAGCTTACACTTGAGAAGAGTTTCTAGCCCTATCCCAGAAAAGAGCATGCTGATATAAAGAAAAGAAGCTTCATATGCTACCTTGTTCTTCTGGTTTAGAAGAGTGAGAATTAAGATCCTGCCTTTCTCTACTCTTGTCTTGCCCACTTAATTGTATCCCTGTGCCTCTTAAATTTAAAGAAAAAACAGCCCTGGCGGGGTGGCTCCGGTGGTTGGAACGTAGTCTTGTGCACCAAAAAGGTCCCAGGTTCCATCCCGGGTCGGGGCACGTACGGGAGGCAACCGTTCAATGTCTCCCCCCTTCCTCTCTCTCTAAAACCAATAAGCATATCCTCAAGTGGGGATTTTTAAAAAGTTAAGGAAAAACAAATAATACACTTTTTAAAAGAATTGTTGGTGAATTATAATATACGTGAAGTAAAGTGTAATCTCACTGTATAGCTCAATGAATTATTATGTGTGATTACACCTGTGTAGCCACCCCTCGGATCAACATGGAGAACTTTTCCAGCACCCCAGAAGGCCTGCCGTCTTGGTGACCACTATTCTTTTATCACCATGGTTTAGTTTTGACTGTCCGAATTTAACCATGGTATCTGGTTTCTTTTGCTGGACAGGATGCCTGAGAGATTGTCCACATTTCTGCATGTAGACGTGGTTTGCAAACAAATTAACATTTGCTTTAACAGAAGAAAAATAATTTCATAGGCCTGCTTTGTTTTGTGTGTGATTGATCCTTTCCTCTTACTCCGTTATATTCTCCATCCTGATTAGAAGTTGAAAGCAGAGGTAAGTGGAAAGAACAGTCTTCATTGATATTCCAATGTGGCAGCGGTGACGGGGAGCCTTGATGTCACACGTTAGAGCGCCGTAGAGCACGGCGTGAGCCAAAACACTGAAAAGTCACACTCTCCTCCTGTAATTAGTTGTCAAAGCTTCGAGGGCTATTCGGCAGATGGATGAATATAGAATCCAGTGCCCTTTGCATTGAATAAAGGTTATGTTCCCTTCATTACTAAATGGGGCCTTTTCCTACTCTTATTTTTTAACTAAAAAAATAAAATGTATTATTTCCAGGCTTAACTTTGAATAGAGGGGGAAAAAAATAGATCAAACCAGATCTTTAATAGGAAAAAAAGAAAAATAGCAAATACCCTTTTGTTCCCAGGGAGCTGAAAGCAGGCTTTCCAGCCCATTGTCTTCGCACCTGCCATATGCATATGTTTGTCCTTCTGAGATCAATGCGTAGCCACTGATAAAAGCAGTTCCACTCTCTGGAGGTGTAATTAACAGAAGTGGTAAGGTACAGAGAGAAGTAAAGACGGTGGGCAGGGGTTCTCTAGGAGTCGGGGGCCGTGTGTTTTAGAAACACCGTACTAAAAAAATCCTGCAGCCCCATTTCATGCAGGACCCCAGAGTTAAAAAAAAAAAGAAAAAAAGGGTAAGAATCACTTCTCTAGAGCCAGGTTTGAAAATCCGTAAGTCGATAGATGTGATTGGCAGGACCAGGACCAGAGTTTTCAGGTGATACAAGTGAAAAAATATGTCTGTGAATACATGAAACAGAGTTTATTCTTGTGTTATTATTTGTTAATCATGGCATTATTTAGTGTATTAATTACTGTAAACCTACTTTTGCCCACCCTGTATATAAAAACCTATAAATTAGTATTGAACTCTAGCAGAAAGATGAACAATAAAGAATGACGTTTCTGGAAAGATTGTGTCATCTATTTCAACAGTTCCAACAATCAGAGTCAACTCGTGCCTGGCACTGCTCAGCAACGTGATGAGATTTCAGGTACTATCATTCCCATCCAAGAGATGAGGAGGCGGAGGTGCAGAGAAACTGAGTGATTTCCCCAAAGTCAGAGCCACAAAGTGATGGAGCTCATTGGCCCCCGCTGGGCTGGCTCCCAGCGCCACTCTGCCATCATCAGCCAGCCTAAAAATGCATCAGGAGTTTGTGTTTTTTGGAAATTTGAGTTATTTATTTTTAATGATTATCATAATCTTGACTGATACTCTAATCATTTTCTACTAATGTCATAAACACTTATCATCTAGGTGCTTTTACTCCGGATTCAGTCAGTGTGTTATCATCAATATTCATTGTATCCCACTTCATGTATTAACATTGTTGTGGGTTTTCTCCTTTCAATCACAAGATGGTAGCAGAATACCCACCTATTGGGGGCGCAGTATATTGAAACCAAGAACGTAGGTGCTTTAAAACTGATTGTGTAATCTTTCCTTTGAGTTTTATGTTAGCCAAATCAAAGAAAGTAATCATTATTAAAAAGAGAAAGAAGATAATACAAAGGGAATGAAAATACAGAAATCACATAAAACAAATTATGTGGGTTTCAGATAGAGTGTGGTGCAGTCCTGAACAGAGAAGAAAGAGAAAGGACAGATCAGAATAAAAGGAAAAGCAGGTTCACACTCTCACCTTCCTTCCCTGGAAACCTAACGGCCATCAGAGGTCCTCAGTGAATGCTGAACGAGTGAAACCGAGCACAGATAGGCAGGATCACTCGCTCTTCAAATGCGAAGAGTGAAAGGTAAAGCGTGGTGAACCAAACGCCTTCAGTGGCCCCCCTAAATGTTATATGTGTGGTCACATGTCCCTTTTAGAAGCTCACATGCCCGAGTTCTGGTCCTCGGCATTCGGTTTTGCGGTTTGCCCTCGGCAGGTCCTGACACCTCTCAAGCAGAAATCTCGTGGGCCTGGGAATGTAAATAGCATATGAAGAAAAGTAGAGCATGCGTTTTCGGAAAAACTCCACTTGGAGATTTAAAAGGTTCTCAAAACAAGCTTAGCAACAGCTGTTAAAAGGTTCTAAATAACTATAGCTGCTGAAGAATCTTTAGATACATTTGATTGAAGAAACAAGTGAAAGACCTGGTGCAGGAAAAAGCCGACTCCAGCAAGCCTGAACAGAATGTTTGCTAGGATGGGAGCATTTATTTCACTATCTCTGCATGTTTAATAGCACTTTAAGATGTAATTATAAAAGGAAAGATGAATCAGAAAACGTGAATATATTAAGTAAGTGCCAGGGTAGAAAATGCTTTGCTACAATGGTCTTTTCTCCTCAATTAAACAAGATGAAGGTCACAGAAGGGTGTAGGCCACTGGCAGGCCAGGCTGGATGAGAAGCAGACTTAAATCTCAAGATTAAACAGAAAAGACAGGTAATTAACTGGAGACTCAGCTACAAACATATCAACTAGTGTTCAAGAAGATTGAATTAGGCACTTTGTTATTATATCAAAATGATAGGACTCTTGTTAGCATGATTGGCAAAAAGCGGGAAAAAAAGAAACCCCTTAAAATCTCTCCTATACATGCTGGTGTAAATGCTGGTCTGTTTAGTTATTTGAGGACCATAATGATCTGGTAGCATCATCTAAAGGTCGCTATAGAGTGTTTTCCACCTTTTATTTCTGTGTCATTTCAGATCATGAAATCATTTAATGTTTTTACTTAGGTGCATTTAATACCATTCCTCTTTCTCTCATTTGGAATCTTAATAAAAGGAAGAATTAATCCCTCTAGTGTAGTCCCGTCGGCCCTTCAGAAAGTGTGGCCGACACCAATGTTTTCTGTGCCAAAGTGGTGGAGGGGGGACGCCTGCTCTCCAGCCTGGGCGGGAGCAGGAGGAGGGGTTCCTGAGACAGGGGTGAGCAGTGAGGGTCCGGAGTCATGTGGGGAAAGGCCTGTGCCTGCTGTCCTTCCCTGCTCGGTCTGTCCCCACTGATGGCTTCCCTCTGCTGCAACCAGACCGGGAAGGAACACTTGCCTTCGCCCTTCCCTCCTGACTGCTGGGTCTCTGCCACGCCCATTCCTCTCTGTGGAATGCCCTCAGCTCCTCCCACCCCACACCTGCGCAGCTGAGCCTTCCTGGGTCAGCTCAGACATCGGCTCCTTTGGCATCTCCTCCCCGGACCCTCCCCACCCCCACCCTGCTCCCTCCTGTGACTGGCCACTGCCAGTTCTGCAGTTCTCCACAGACACTGCCACTCTAACATTGTTTTATCCCAGAAAGAAATCTTCATCTTAGCCATCTTCACTTTTCTGCCAGTTTTATCCAGTGTTTCCCCTTCTGTGTAGTGTCTGACTTTGTCCCAGGGGCTCCGATCCCTTTCTCTCTCTTTTTCCTGAGACCCCACCCCCTTTCCCATTGGGCAGTTCCTCCCCCAGTCTTCCAAGAGTGCTTTCTTGCACACCTGGCACTCAGGAGTTCAGGTTAGGATTGCCCCTCTGCTTGAGATCAGTTGTGTGGTGCCTGTGCTCTGACTGGACTGGGATTCCTCTAGAGGAGATTGCTTGGCAATTTGAGAGCTAACCAGAATGGTCAATAAGATGGACTACTCAGACAAGAAGGTTCAATGGAATATACATTTTGACTTTTAAATGTAACCATTCTTAGTCATTGAGAAACCAAAGTATATGTTCAATTTATGATAAGCATTTATTATTTCATTCTGATTATTGATAACCTGTTTTGAATCTTAAGAAATGTTCTTTATGAAAAACTCTTGCTATTTGAATAAATACATAATTTAGAGGGGCTCCTGGCAGGAAAACTGGAAGTCCCAGCACCTAGAAGGCAAACCTTGGACCTGACTGTTTGTATCCACTTTCGGTTGACAACAGCCTGTGAAGAAAACTTAGTAACCAGGCTTGAGTCACTTGGCTAAGGAAGATGTGCTCATGTTCCAAGCTAACAGCGCATTTCAGTGCAGCCTTATTCCAAGTTCAGTCAGTGTCGGAGCTCCGGGCAGGTGCCATCAGCCTGAGAATGTGGGGCTTCACAGTGAGCTCTTCGCTTGGCTGTTGCCTCGCATCAATTTTCATGGACTTTTTCACTGTCTCTGCCCACTGATATATCAGGGTGCTCATCTACTCCATACCCATAAAAGGGGGGTATTAAGTGTAGAGGAAAACCTGAGGCCGAATCTTGGGTTTCTGCTCCCCCCGACCCGCTCCCAATTCTCTGTGTGACTTCAGCCAGGCGCCCTCGCTCCTCCACACCGCCATCCCTGATCTGTGAGTGACAACTTTTGATTCTACAGTTTACACACTGTTGCTTGAGTGTGTGTGTGTGCGTGTGTGTGTGTGTTTTAACTAGCAGATTGGGCCATCTCTAATGTCTGATAAAGTTGTGTGTTTAACTGGCGGTCGGAGCCCGTTGTGTGGTCAGTGTCGCTAGTGCATTCTTTCCATTGTGTGGAAGGTGGAATATAATTTTGCTGTTTTTTAGCAGCTCCTCAAGGGTCTAGTTTTAGTACATTTACACTTACGGCATATTTTTTTGCAAACACTCATTATTTATTTGATGTCTCAGAATCACAACCTTTGGTTTTAAAGGTATTTTTAGAAGAAAACTTGGCTGATTCTTGGATGATTATTATTTTCTACAAAAATATCATCATAAAAGCAGATGGCACCTGGAAGGGCTCTTGAAAGCAAGTTCCTGTCAAGTCAGGCTTCGACATTGATAGCAAAGGTGGAGGGTTAACAATCAGAATATTTATAGCAAGTGTCATTGCTCTGGAATTTCAGTGTCGAATGTCAGGTGTGGAGGGTGTCACACAATAGTTGCTCAGTAAATGCTTGTTGAATGCATGTATTCTGTACGCAGCTACTACTTGATATACAAGTAATGGAGTTAAACAAGGGAAAGGGTAGGAGGAGTCTTGGAGTGTAGGCTGTGTCTCAGTCTGCTTGGGCTGCCATAGACTGGGTGGCCTAAACAACAGAAATTCCTTTCTCACAGTCCTAAAGGCTGGGAAGGCCACGGTCAAGGTGCAGGCCTGTTCAGTTCCCAATATGGGCTATCTTCCTCGCCCACGAAGGCCTGTTTTCTTGCTGTGTCCTCATGTCAGAGAGAGAAAGACCTCTCTCTCGTGTCTCTTCTTATATGCATAAAATCCCATCATGTGGGCTTCCCTTCATGACCTTACGACCTCCCAAAGGTCCCATCTCTAAATATCATCACTTTGGGGGTTAGGGCCTCAACATTTGAATTTGGGGGAGGATGCATTCCAGTCTCCATAGCAAAGTGCGAATACTTAACTGTCTACCTAAAGTCTGAGCTGTAATTTTATATTAGCAATTGAAAATTAGAAATAAAAAAGCTAAATGTTTAATGTATAGAATGTATTGTTAGTAATGCAGGCAAGAGAACAAGAGCTATGCTACAGAAAGAAAAAATGGTAAGAAAAATGGTAACTTCAAACTATAATTACAGGGAAAATGTAAAGAATTCCTTGTCCCGTGACTTAGGCAGTTCTGAGTTCTGCTGATTCTGGTGAGTTCCACAAATTGGCAGCGGTGTCCGCAACTCCCTCCGTTTTCCGTGGCAGGGACTGCTGCTTCGTGAAGAGTCACCAGGAGAGGCGTGGATTTATCTAAGGGTCCCTTTGAGGGGCGGTCCAGACTGCACCCCTCTGTCAGGAGCCAGGAGCACCACGCAGGGGGCGTTCTTCTCCTGAGGCCTGCCTGCGCCGCTGCTGGCGGTGCCGGGTCTGACCATCAGCTTTCCCAGCCTGCAGGTGCACGCATTTCCTTTCACGTTAGTCAGTCACCCCTGGGGTGGTGACTTGAGACCATGTGATTTTCCTCGTCTCCAGCAACCTTTCCACCAATAACTTCAGCATCCATTGATGAACTAGGACACATCTAGTAGCCGACATTCTTCTGTTAAAAAGAGATTTTCCTCTACTTCTCTCTTTCCCTCCCCTCCCCCGCGCTCTCTTTCTCCTCTCGTCTCTTCGATGACTTTCAGGTAGTCACTGCTTGAGGCATGGTTGGAAGGAAAGCTGTAGGGTGAGAAGGAAGAACGGTGGTAAATGAATGAAAAGTGTCTGCACTGGATAATGCAGTATCCCAGTAACAACATTCGAGAGATGAGGTCTCCTCTGTCTGATGTTAACCTGGACACTTGGCGGTGAGCAGTCTGTGCCGTCACATCAGACTGATCTAAATGTTTGGAGACGATCGTGTTCGATTACAAATATGCTCATTAGCCTACCTGTGTGTTTTCTTTCCTATTACACGTTCGGATTAAGGGTGAGCGCGGCAGAGTTGGGGGCAAATAGCTGCTTTCATTCTCCGGGAAGCCTTCGAAACAGCAAGGGGTTCCAGCATTTCTAGGATGTGATCGCACGAAGCAATTCCATTTCCTCTGCTCTGTGTGTTTAACAATTTGCTGCTCCATTACGGGCGCCTCAGCTGCTGGAGCATGACCTGGAAACACGACTGAAACAGCGGAACGGCTCGAAGAACCGGTACCGTGGCCTTTTCCCTTTCAGGAAAAAGCGCTCCTGCGCCTCCCATGGTTCCTTTCTCTTCAGAGCTCTCCAAGCCGGCTTCCTGAGCCAAGTGCGTGTGACATGTCCTGGGACTGAAAAACAGACCTATCATGTAACTGTCCCCCTCATCCCTCTGCTTAGAAATCAGTCTAAAATGAAGCCTGGGCTGGCAGCTAACTGCGTGGGCAGAGGGTCATTGTGGCACCCAGCCCATGGGTCCGGCTGACCTGCTGCTCAGGATGACTCCTGACCCGGCTGGGGCCACATGGCCATCCTCGGCGGAGGCTACACCCACTCAGTCACCCTTCTCGGCAGTCATTCCTCGTGTTCGCTCACACACCCGTCCTCCTCTCCCATCAGAACTCTCTCGTGGCGAATTTCAGAGTTGCGTGCCCTCCCTCCCTGCACCCCACCTGAACTCCTGGATCATGTGTAGGCCGTAAATGTATCACGGAGCTAGAGCAAGCATTGTTTTCCCATAGGAGGCTCTGGTTCACTTTATGGCGAGGCAGTTGCCCATCAGTCAAGCATCTGGCCTTAAAGAATAGGAAGTACGTGTTATTATTAAGGGGCTCCACTCTGTACGTCCTTCCTCCTTTAGCACTCGTGACAGCTGAGTGTTTAGGAAAGTCCAGTTCCATGACTCAAGGCCGTGTTTATGTCCTGGGTGGGGGGCAGGGGAGCACTACTTGAATACCTAGGAGACACTAAGTTACTGTGACTCGTGAGCGGCTTGCGGCCCGTGAACTAAGAACAGATGCAGCTCTGCCTCCGCCGTTGCTGCAGCGTGCGGGTGAGCACGGCTCCCTCTGTGCGCCTCCGTTTCTCTGTGAAACGCCCGAGAGGTGTTTGCTGTCTTTGGGAGACCCAGCCAAGGACCGCATTCACAAAGCCATAGTAGTTCATGCATGTAGTTCATGCAGTTAACACATGTGTTCAGGCTGCCAGTCATGGCACATTAGCACATTATGAAATAATTTTAGTGGTCTTTGAACCTGCTGCGGGAACTAGGACATGGCCTAGGCAATGGTGCCTTCCTAGTAAATATCTGCTAAAGAATTGATGACTCAATAATCAAAAGACAAATGACCCACTTAAAAAGTTAACAAAGGGTCAGAATTGACATTCCTCTAAAGAAGGTACACAAATGGTCAACAAGCACGTGAAAAGATGCTCAATACTATGAGCCGGCAAGAAATGCTCATTGAAACCACGGTGAGATACTAGCTCACGTCCACTAGGATGACTCTAATAACAATAAAGAAGAGAGATAGGTAATCACAAGGGTTGGCAAGGGTGTGGGTACACTGAACCCTCAGTACTTCCGGTGAACATGTCAAGTTCACCGGAACATGAGGCAGCCATTTTGGAAAACAATCTGATGTTTCTCGGAGGGTTAAAAATAGTTGCCATGTGGCCCAGCAGTTCCACTCCTAGGTATACATAGCCAAGGGAGAGGAAAACACACATCCACACAAAAATTCACATGTGAGTGTTCTTGGCAGCATTATTCAGAATAGCCAAAAATGGGAAACAACCCACATTCCCATCAACTGGCAAGTAGATCAATGAAATGTGGTATATCCATACAAGGGAATATTATTTGGTAATAAAAGAAATGAAGTACTGCTACATGCTTGGATGTGGATGAACCTTGATGCCACCTTAGGTAAGAGAAGCCAGTCACAAAACACAATATATGGTATGATCCCATTTACATGAATAGGAATTAAATGTGAATGTCTAAAATAGGGAACTGTAGACACGGAAATGAGATTCGAGGTGTCCAGGGGCTGGGGTTTGGGGGGGTGGGGTAAGCTCAGAATTTAATGATGGGTATAGACTTTCTTTTTGAGGACGTGAAAACATCCTGAATTAATTGTAGTGTGATTGCATAACTCTGTGACTGTACTAAAAACCATTGAACTGCACATATTCATAGGTGAATTTTACTCATTAAAGCTGTGAATTGGAAAAAAAAAAAAAAATGCCCATGCCTGAGTCCCACCCATACCAATTAAATCAGAACTTCCGCAGGCGAAGTTTGGGGTCAGGTATTTTGTTTGTTTTCCTAGTGAAGCTTTTAACAGATAGCCACCGTGAGAATGACAGGTTTAGACCACCTACTGAGCCCCTCTGCACTCCAGAATGCCGTACGTCAGCATGTCTGGTGTCTCGTGCCTGCCCCAGTGAGCACACAGAGTTGAAAGCACAGGGACTGAGCTGGTGGTCACCGCCCACACCCCATAAAGACAGTCACGATTAGTTCCTCTGGCTGTCTTCTCTGAGTATGTAAGAACTCAGAAACCCCAATTTCCCAGCAACCAGGGGAAATAACGAGTATTTTTTTAAGTCCTAAGCAGACCCTAGGAGAGAAGTTGCTGATGTTTCATATATTCACCTGGATTCCAAAGAGCACCCTGAGAACCAGCCCCCCGAACTTGCTCCCCGCTCTGCCTCTGCACAGAGCTGCAGACTGCCCTGCCGCATCGCGCCACTCAGGGGCATCGCGAGTTCCTGGGTGGTAGAAAATGAATAGGCAGAGAAAGCAAATGAAAAACCCTTGATTGTGATTCTTGAAGGAGACAACTCTCCGAAAAGGAGCAATCACTTGTGAAATGTGAAAAGTAGCTTCTCACCTGGTCGTGTGTGAGGGAATGCACATGCACAAAAACCGTTGAGGGGGAGACTTAGTGAGAATTTCAGCCCTTTCCAGGACAAAACTGATATTTAATCGAGGTAACTAGATTATTGTCTTCCTTCCTATTTATGAAGGTTTAGCCAGGATCGTCCTAGAAAAACAGGTTTTGAAAACCCGATTAAAGAACTCGTCAGGACCGGGCCACCCCCATTACTTCGGGCACAGACAGATTAGA
Organism: Micronycteris hirsuta; assembly: GCA_004026765.1. Classification (NCBI taxonomy): domain Eukaryota; kingdom Metazoa; phylum Chordata; class Mammalia; order Chiroptera; family Phyllostomidae; genus Micronycteris; species Micronycteris hirsuta. Next base: position 141,035 of record PVJI01000567.1, read on the forward strand.
CAGGATTGACAGGTTAGAGATGGAGCGGCTGTAGAAGGCGGAAGTGATGAATGGTCATGTCACTGTCACAGCTCACAAGACTGAGCCAGTGTCATTACAGATCTAGGTAAGGTGGCCTGGCCTTCGCATAACCTTCATCCGTTTAGGCTCCGACAGATAATGGCTGAGTGGTCCTCACGGGTCACCTTGACACATCTCAGCTTCACTCCCTGTACAACTTCTGGAACTAATCCCCGTGCCAAAATCGACTCCGTTTCCAGTAGCACTGACTATGGTCAGACATCACCATTAGGTCTTATAGAGGTCAGGATATAACAAGGAAAGCAGAAACCCCTTCTAGTAGTTCCCTCAAAGGGACTTTAATGTGGGGAACTGGTTACTCGGGTTACTGGGGATCCGAGCGTCACACGGAGACATTAAGATAACCCATAGCTTATAAACAGCAGAAAGCCACCATCCCCCTCAGCTGGAATGCCACAGGAAGGAAGCATCCAGTAGAGAGGCATCCAAAGGGAGTGGGGCGTGGTAGGAGCTAGGCAGAGCCAGGGGAGTGATGCGTCGCCTGCTGGAGAGGTCTCCCAGGGCAGAGGGTAGAGGGAGACGTGCCCCGGCTTCTCCTTGCCCTTTGCCCTTCAGTGTCCCACCAGGGACAGGCTGCTGGGATCAGCTCCCCCTGCCCCCAGTACAGAGCAGAGCAGGGCGGGCAGAGGAATGGGTCTGAGGGCAAACAGGCCCAGGACTTTTGGGGTCCACCCTTTGGTCGTTCTGTATCCATCCTCACCCTTATACCCATATTTTAAAGTTTCGTATTTCTGCTCAGTACAAGGTCATTGTCTAGGAGTCTCCTCCCTGTTCTCCCCAACAAGGGAGGGCCAGGCTTCTCAGTCGTATTCATCTCAAGTCCAGGGTCTCCACTGTCCTCCATCTCAAGTCAGACATGCCTCCTCGTATCTGGTGACCTCGGAACTGAGTGGGAGAGTTAGCCACCACCAGCTCCTTATATAAAATAGTTGGGGAAGTGCCGGCTCCCACCCATTAGGAGGGTCTCTGTTAGTCCTTGCCCTGCCTGTGGACCCTAGGGGGGACTGGCCTTCAGGCCATGTGTCCTGGGCCCAGGGTGGGGTGAGGCATGGGGGTGCTGATCTCTCAGCAGGGTTCAGCAGCAGGAAACAGGCCTGGGTGATTTGGGGAACGGGGCAGGGAGAGAGCGCAGTGTGTCTGTTCTGTGACCAAATATAGCACAGATCTGCGAATCAATCACTTAGACACTATTTGTGATGTTTCTCTCCTAAGTGCATTTCGCCTGCTGAAAATGCAGATTTTTTTTTTTTTTTGCCTTCCTAACATTTCAGTGCATAACAGAATTATTTAAAGACTAAATGGAAACAATTTTAGGCATCTTTGGCAAAATTCTCTGAAATGAATTCTTGTCAGATAGACCTCTTTAAAGATTATGATTGTGTGGTAAAATTAAGTTAAACAGGTTTTACGCTCTCGATAAAATTCTCTCAAATGAAGTCTTTGTCAGATCCAACTCTTTAAAGACTGTAATTGTGTGGTAAAATTAAACTTAACAGGTTTAATACCTTTCCTCGTTTCATAGGCTCCTGGGCGAGCCTGTTGGCCCATGGGGGGCACCGGTGACCCCTGGCAGGGACTCAGCAGCACCGAAAGCACACAGGTTTCCGAGCCGATTTCTGCTCTTGGCTGTGTCAGATCATCTTTGGGCAATTGCTGAGTGCCTGCGTCTTCAAGTCTCAAGATAAGGATCATTCTGTTACCCATTTCACTCAAAAATATGCAATGTCTTCGTTAAATAATGTGCTTTCTTAAGAAGCAGAAGGTAAAGAGTAAGTCAGATTCAGATCAAAAAAGAAGCAGCAGCATTGACCCAGAGGGTAGGTGGCGGTCAGTCTGGCCATGAGACCCTCTGCCAGACTGACCTCTGGACCCCGGCTGCGCCTTGAGCCAGCCTGGAGCTGCAGACCCCCCCCAGCCTCCGGCCGAGCACCGCCACCTCCCAGTTTGGTTCAAGTGACGGTAATAACAACACCCTCACGTTTCCCATGGTGCACTTCTTCACGTGTCCATTTCTCATTTGTGGTAGGGATTCCAGTTTTTGTTTTTAATTACAAAGTGAACGTGTTCTTTGGAGAAAGTACAGAAAGCATGAAGAAGTACAAAGCATGATCCACTCACACAGGTAGCGTTTTGGCATATAGTCAATCTTTTCTCAATTCCTATAAATATATAATTTTTCTTTTTGAATATTATATGGTTCCTCCAGTTTCATAACAGCTTATTTTAGTCAACTGCATATCGTGGCTAAAAAATATACTATATGCAACATTTTTCTATGATATCAAGTATTTTCTACTGTATAATTTCTAAGGACTGTATACTTTTCCATAGTGTGGATATACCATCATTTATTTAATAAATCAGAGGGTTTAGGGGAAACCTGTAGGCTAGCAGCTAAAGCCACCCCCTCAAGGTCATTGTAACACAGAAAACCACGCACCGAGCACTCTGACACCACACGTCCTCGAAGGAATGACTTCGTGTGCAGAACGGCTCTGCCTGTCAGTCATTCGCCCCCGATGTCACGGTTTCTGTGCTCTCTCCAGGTTGTTAGGGGCGATTATGGATTCCTGTCAAATGAGATGTCTGCTATGTATTCAACACAGGGCCGCTTGTGTTTTCCTCAGTCTATTGCTCTCCCTCCGGAGGAGGTTAAGCAAATCTCAGTGAGCCGGAGGGAAATGGGATCGGCATCTGGAAGCCACCGCAGACGTGCCCAGGGCCCTCGGATCCCCCCACAAGCAGATTAGACTTCTACATAAATACATTTGTCTTGATTGTCACATTCCACCCAGGGTGACACCTACATGCATAAAAATGGCTCCGAGCCTGGTTTTCAAAGCCGCCTGCCTCCCCCGTTGCTTTTTAAACCACCTGGCTCAGAGGCATTTTCTGTGTTATATCTCTCAAAGATGATTAAGGGGCTGGGGGAGTTGACGTATAAGGACAGGTTAAGAAAACTAAGTATTTGCCACCTGACAGAGTGACAACCAAGGGAAAGATACTAGAACCGCGGGGTTCAAGTCACGGCGGAGACATTGTTTTGCTTTTCCCAGTAACTCGATTTTAGGGATATCTAATTCAGAGAAAGTTTTCCAAGGATGACATCACTTATGCTAATTAGATCATTGTGGCAGTTAGAAATTACATTTAGCTGCCAGTAGCAGAAAGTTGGAATAGCTGTGGCTTAAACAAATAAGGGTTCACTTTCTCTCCTCTGAGATAAAGCCAGAAGTGCACCCTCTGGGGCCACGTGGCAGCTCTGTGATGTCACCAGAGCACCTCTACCCTCCGGTCTTTGGCTCTGTTATTCTCAGAGTTGTTTTCATGCTCAAGGTCGTCTGATGCCATGGCTGCACCCCAGGAAGCAGGGAGGCAAAAGAGGTGCTTGCCAACTGAGACTGCTCACAAGGGCTTTCTCGGAAGCCCACCTGCTGACTCTGGTTGCTATTTCATTGCCCACCACACTTGCAGGAGGGCTGGGAAATTGCGTGGGGTGTTTCGTTTTGTTGTATTTTGTTTGTAGGTTGGGTACGTGCTGACCCCAACAATATCAGCGTCCTCTCCCTAAGAAGGCGTGGGGTCATGGATACTGGACCGGCAGCTAGGGGCTTCTGCCACATTTTACCTTGTGACGATTTAGAGGAAAGTCTAGACTCTGAAACACAGTGACATTTGCTATGATGTTAAAAGGTGCCATTGGTAACACCAGCCCTTGAGATCTAGCGGACTAACTTCTGATCACTCCTGTCTGTTTTCATTTCTTCCTCCACAGCCTACCTCGGGTTGAAACGAAATCAACCAACCACCTCAATAGACCTGAGGATAATGATAGCTACAGCTCGTTAGCTTTCCGCCAGTTCCATGCACTGTGTTATGTGCTGAAGAATATCATCTGAATGACTTGCCTCAAAATTGTGGCTAAGGGTAGATGAAAGAGAGACTGATAATTGAAGCCGAGCAGCGGCTGCATGGGGATTTATTATACTCTTTTCTCTCCTTCTGTAATTACTGAAGTTCTCCCGATACAGATTTTAAAAGTCGCTTCATCTACTTCTTAAACACTTCACGTGAGGCCAGCACCAACACTAATGATGCTCAGGGAAGGTCGGCAGCATCAGACAGCAGGTTAAGTGGCGGACGCAGGACCCAGACCCGGGTTTGCCTGACCTGGAAGCCTGTGCCCGAACCCTTCCTGTGCTCCGGGGAAGCGCACTCCCAGGACAAGCAGCCCGGAGCTGGTCTGAAATGCAGACTTTCGGGTCCCACCCCAAGATCTCTGAAAAGCCCCAAGTCAGGTTTCTCTCACACTCCCGTTTGCTCTGTATCGCCTCCGGGGCCGTGACCTCCCCAACTCAGTCACTCAGGACTTTCCCTTAAAAGTGTGACCTTCTGTTGAAATAAGCCTAATCGTGAGTCACTACTTGGAAGCATGAACATTTCAATAAGCGTGGGATTCACAGCAGCCCCTTCGTTCAGCCCTGGGTGCCTGCTGTAGCACTGGGCCCTAAATGCCTTTGGCACCCAAGCATCGCTCTCAACACGCATGTCGGCTGTTATTAATCACTGCCTCCTTGAAAGTTAACCCAGTTTGTTCTACTTAAGCAAAGCCCTTAAGTAAGGTGTTTGGAGTTTCAAAAGCCTTGGAGAGGCTTCCAAGGAAACCTCCAGGTGCCTGTTGCAACTTGCACCAGCGACAGCTCCGATCACGCGCCCGCGTCTGGCTTTCCCAAGGAGACGTGACTTTTCTCCTTGACATCCTTGGTCATCTTTTTATTCTTTCCACTGTCTCTCCTTCTGAAAGAAAGAGAACTGGCGGAATTGGACAACCTGAGCCCCAGCCCTGCTGCTCCTGTGTCTTGTGGGCCTTCATTTTTCCCTCTGTGCCATGGCCGGGCCGTACAGTCCCGGGGTCCCTCCACCACCCCACATAGCCTGACCCCTGAGGCCTGCACACACACGGTAAAGGTGCAGGGCTCTGGGTGAAGTCCACCTGACTTGATTTTTCCAGTCAGCAAAGGGAACCTGGCACTGATTTTACCGGGTTTCCTTTCCAAATAAAGTGCTTGAGTGCTTCACAGTTTACCTGCCCCCAGGCCCTTTTTAGAATAAGTAAATGAGTGAACGAGGCCTATCACCATCTCAACTGCAATCCACTTTCCTGAAGAGGCTGGGTCCCCTTTGCTTTTCTACATTTCAAAACATTTTCTAGCTGCCAGATTAACTTGGTGGCTTTATTTACCCGAACAACTTTAAAATAATGTATATATTTAACACCCTAAGCTGTCTTGTCAGTTTCAGTGGCAGGAGAAGTGGTCAGGGAAGGCCGCCTGGGACCATCACTGTGCAGCTCAGGCCTATACCCGCTGTTGTAGAAGGTACAAGCCATGGGCGCCTCTTCTTCTAAGAATGCTCTTTCTCCTACCCGAGTCATTTTAAGCAGGTATCTGATACTTTGGTCATAAAATTAAACCTCGGAAAAAGAGCATGCAGTGATTATAAAGACCATTGAGCTACACATCTTTTTTTTTAAATTTATTGATTTTGAGAGCGGAAGGAAGGGAGAGAGAAACATCGCTCTACTGTTCTACTTATTTATTCATTTATTGGTCGTCTCTTATATGTACCCTGACTGGGGATTGAACCCACAACCTTGGTGTATCGGCACCATGCTCTAACCAACTGAACTACTGAGATAGGACCTAGATGCATCTTAAGAAGCATTAACCACCCCTGCCTTTTCCGAGCTGCGTGTGAAGTGTTTCTGGTTTGCTTTCCAGGGCGGCCTTTGGCAAGGAGTCGGAAGTTCTCATCGGGAACCTGGGCGACAAGTTAATCCCTCCACAAGACATCCTGCGAGACGTCAGTGACCTCAAAGCCCTGGCCAACGTGCACGAGAGCCTGGAGTGGCTAGCGGGTCGAACGAAGTCAGCGTTCTCCCACCTTTCCACCTCCCAGAGTAAGTGACGGGAATGGGGGCCCCCGCGGGGGCAGCGGAGGAGCTGGGCGGAGCGCTTCCATTGGCAGCGTGCGTAGCCCTGTGGGGGCGTGTCCCCCGCCCTGTGGGGGCGTGTCCCCGTGGTCAAGGCGGAGCCCCTGGCATTTGTGGTACCGAAACAGGAAGTAATCCCGGCTTCCCTGCGTGGGGCCTGGGAAGCCGGAAATGGTCCGTGGAAACAAAATCAGGCAAGGTTGCACCCTGTGTCTCAAGAACAAAAAGCAATACGTTTTGTCCTCACAACTTCTCAAGGGGAGGGACTGTGTCTCAGAGCTCAGAGCTGAAACCCTCCCCAACTCGTGTTTTTGTTCGAACTAATACAAAGTTAATGAAAAAGTGTCTAAAAAGAGAATAATAGAAGTGATTAAGGTGCTAGAAAATAGAGAATATGAGAAAAACAATTAGTCTGCTAAGGAGATGACTGAGAGATAACTTAATTATGGATTTCAAGGAAATTAAGGACTAGGAAATGAAATAAAAATGTGAAACTTCTTTTTCCAACAAGAACCAGAGAAAAGTAATTTGCAAACTTTAGGGCACATCAACTTTAATAACTATAAAATAAATACTGTTTGAAGACATTAGTTCACAAGTATGTGTTAGGCAGTTATAATAGAGGGGGAAAATGATAGCAAGAAGGAATAAAGGAGATGGAAATCTGAATGCATAAATGGAGAGACAGAAAGACGGTGGAAAACAAAATAACAGCAAGAGGAGGAAAGAAACGAAATCAGCTCGGAACTTAATATTCGAGTTAACCCTTGGAAGATTTATTGCAAGTAAAATGCTTACATTATTTGGAAGGTGAACTTCAGAGTAACTTACTTATCATTGTCTTTTGCAAAGTTATTATTTCTTGGTTAGCAGTGGTTTCCAGCATAGAGATGGAAGAGGTGTAGATGAAATTCACAGGGGTAAATTCTGAAATTCAGGCCACGAGGCAGAGGCTAGGGCCCTTGAATGCTCACTACACTGGATCTCAGGCTGATTGTGTATCTGTCCTCAAGGTCAGCGGAAGGAGGGAGCTTTCGAGTGAGATTATACACTCTGTTTTAGAAATCTTCATAAAATATTACCATTTATTTATACTTTTACTTTTTACTTTTTATTATTTAAAATATTACTTTTTATCTGTTGATAAAATTCTAAATGTTTTTTCCCAGATTCTATAAAAATAGAAAATATATCCACCTATTAAGGATAGTTTGGGCACAGTGTTGGATCTGAACAGACTCTGCCTAAGCAGGATTCTTCAAAGATCCTCAACTTTATAATCCCACAGTATCAGGCAATCTGTCACAAGCAGTCATCTAAATTATCCATTTTATCTCCCAGTGCCACCCACTTACCAAAAAAAAAAGTCAGAAATAGCTAATTTCCCTTTTGCTACTTGCAAAACAACAGCTCTGAAGAGGGACCAGATGCGTCTCTTCCTGATTCCTTTGACTCTTGCACAAGCAGGGCTGCTTGGGTAAGTGCCCTTTCATTCGGTGGCCCTTCAACGCCTAACATTTAATAATGTGACATCTCATGTCCAGCGGCCCAGCCTTCCTGATTTCTCTCCTGTCCGTTCTGAAAAGGCTCCTCAGGGCAAGAGAGCACACAGCCTCCCTGGCAAGCCATGGCGTGACTCACACAAGCTAACCTGGCGTCAGCCGTTTGCAAAAAGAGAGCGCGGCTCCCTGAATTATGCTCCACTCTGTAATTGCACAATTTAGCTCTTGTTCAAGAGGTGCTCCGCGCAGTTGCTACCCAATTCGTGTCTAGTCGTCTCTGTTATTCTGACTAAGATCTGTTCTACCACGCCCGCTAATACTGTGTCTCCTGTGCTCAGTTCCATTTTATAACGTACGTTGTACCCTCTCGGTTCCCCTCAGGGTAATTATTCCACCCAGTAAGTGATTTAAGTCACTGTCAGCGTTTTGAGGATCAGCGTGAAACCCAAGTGAACTGTAATCCCTGTTTCGGTTGTCTTTCCTAAAACAAAGCATCAAGCGAACCTGGTTTATTCTGCAAACAACAGGCCTAACCCACCCATCCTGGTCTGTTCTCTGAAATCCTGGGAGAGGTGTTCGTGGTTGTTTATAATGTGAGCAAAGCAGGGAACTCTCCCGTAATGGGCCACTTTGATTGTTCCATGTCAGTGTGACTCTAGAAAGGGAATAAGGGACAGCTCTTTGCTATCCTTTTGAAAAGCGAACCTCATTACCTCAACAAAAGTTTGGCCAAGTCTGGAGACTAGGTAGCAGGAAGAAAATGCTAGCTCTTTGTCTGGCACTAATGTGTACTCAGCGTGGGAAGAAATCAAGAAAAGAAGATTACAGGTTTATTTCCTGTTCCGCATCCTGTTAACTACTTGGTATGGTAACGCCATGCTTTGTTATAGTTACGAAGCTCTTCATGTAACGGAGGGAGGAAGTTGGCAGGAATTATTTTCATAGTGGGCTATCTCTTCCCATGTGATAGCAGGGTTCCCACCACCTGTCATGCTGAATAGTATTGCATTTTGGTGGCCGAGCGTGGCTGTCCATCTGTCCACGAGATCAAAGTTGACCATTTTTTCAAAGACAGTTTTTCCATCTCTTTCAGTATTGGCCTAAATGGCCCCATCGTCTTTACGCTGGTCAGAGGGTCTCCTCACCTCCCGGAGCCCCCGACTGCAGCAAAGGCACTGCTCTTAACTATTGTCCCACCACGGGCTGGGGTTCCTGCTCTATTCCCTCTCCCAGTTCTCCCTCAGCCTGACCTCCTTACGATTCTTTCCGTGGAAGGTCACAGCCCTATTGAAGGAAAGCGAGTGCACTGATCCATTAAACCGGGAAATCAGAAGGCTTCCGGTGTGGCCGGACCCGAGGTTCACAAGATAGCGCCATGCCCCGGACAGGTCCACACACCTGCTCGCTCGCTTTCCCTTTCTCTAGCTCTTGGCATTTTTCTGTGTGGCTTTCCACGTGGCATCATCCTTGACCACCAGCGGCCCCAGGGGTATTGGGTCCCAAACCAAAAGAGCATTTTTGCTGAGAGAAGCAGTCCCGGACAGGACTCAGACCAACCAGCCTGACCCTCTCTCTCCAGGTCCCTCCGGTTCCCTTTGTACGCACCTTGTTTCCTGACCCTTTCTGCCCACACACCACTCCGTCTCGGTCTCCCACACCCACATCTAGAATTCCTTTCTGCTCAGGCCCTGTTTCAACAAACATGCCTTCAGTGTGAGAAAGCTGAGCAGGATCGTAGTAAGGGCTGGATATTCAGGATCTAGGTTTAATGCATTTTCTCTCCCCCGCTGATCACGGCCTCAACCTTGGAGTAAAGGCACAGTGTGGTATTTGTCCATTGTGGTACCTGCCATGTGTAAGAATCCTAAAGAGAGACTCCGAGATTACCTGTTGTGGTAAAAAACGTTCTCGGCAAAATGTGACCTACATAAAAATCGTTGGAGTTTGAACACTAATAACTTTCTTTTGTATTTTAGCCTTTTGTTTTCAGAATGTGTTGCTTTTCAAAATAGACTGCCGAGAACAGGAAGGGGGCTCCGGGGCTGCTTCCTCGGGGGCCTCCTCTCTGTCTTGGATTCTGCAAAAAATCTCCAGGATTAGAGATTCTAAACCTTCCTTGATTATATATTCTGCTCTTTAAGCAACCTTCCCATCTAGGGGGTTATCTGTTTTTTGTTAAAGTCCCTTGGCTTCAGTCTAAACCTCTTCCCTCTGTCCCGCTCTAAAGAAATTAAATGTTGATTATCTTCTCTATAAAATACTTTAACATATGTGAAAACATTTCCCTGGCCCCCACCTGCCCATCTCCGGATGTTGAAGACTTTTGGTCTGAAGGTGCAGTCAACCAATATAAAGTGACTGTTCTCCCTTCCTCTGCTTCTTTCAAACTTGCCTGCCAGAGGGCCCCTTCGCCCGTCGTTGCCCCGTCTGCACCACCCTCAAATAATCTAACCACTCGTGTAATTCCACACCTCAGTTCATGACGAGTGCTAATATGGCTCCTGGGACCGATTTCTTTCGTAACATCTTTATTTGAGAATACTCTTAGATTTAGATTAAAGTCGCTAAGATAGTACAGAATTCCTGTGTACCTCCCACTCATTTTCCCCTGTTGCTAACGTCTTAGGTTTGTCACAACTAATGAGCCAGTGTTGATACATTATTATTAACTGAAGTCTGTATTCGAATTTCCCTAGTTTTTACCTCCTGTCCTTTGTTCCAGGACCGTGTTAGGACGTCACGGTACATTTCGCCATTGTGCCTCTCTAGGCTTGTCCAGTCTGTGACAGTGCCTGGACTTCCCTTGCTTTGGTGAGCTTGACAGTTGAACCCTAGTGAAATATTCTGCAGACTGTCCTTCAGTATTGGATTGTCTAATCTCTCTTCATGACCAGACAGGGCGTGTGGGTTTGGGGAAGGAAAACCTCAGAAACGGAGTTCTGTCCTCATCACCTCGTGTCAAGGATGACTGCTATCGCTGTGACTTAGCACCGGTGACGTTCGGGGATTGATTGTTATGCCTTCCGTGCTTGCAGGCCTGCCTGGACAATCCCTTCTGAATTCGGGATCGACTTCCCACCTTCCCACCACAAATTGCTTTTGTCTATCTTTCTAATGACTTTTTTTTTAACATTACCAGTGTTATCTATTATAAGCACAATGTTTGGACAAGTTGAATAGCTGCTAAAATAAACTGTCATCCACCTTAAACAATTATGTAGTTGAAAGGGATTAAAATCGGAGGGTGCTGAAGGGCTCTGTGTGGGGGAGCTGCATGTCCTTCCCAGAGCCATGATGAGAACCTGCAGCCATTTCTTGCCTGCCACGTGCGCTGCACAATCCCTGGTCAATGGACAACCACACGCATTTCAGACAAAGCCATGCTGAGAATAAAGGAGTGATCTGAATTCTGTTCGCGGAAAACTGTCTTATTTGAACGCATTTTCATTAGGTTCTCATGTGCAGTGTTGACTCGGGCCCCACAAGTGAAACCGGCTTCCTGAGCAGCGTCTCCTAGAGCAGCATTTTGCAGTTTTGCTGCACATCAGTTGTATTCAGTTGGGGAGCTTTAAAAATACTGCTGCTGGGAAGAAAAATAAAAAAAGACGGACGCTGGGCCCCTCTCCCAGAGATGTTCATTTAATTGTCCCAAAGCAGTCAAGTCAGAGGCTGAGAGCCGCTCCTCCGAAGCATCGGCCTGGATTAGATCCAGCGGCCAAGTCTGTGGTCAGACTCTCGGGGAGGCGCTCAGACTACTGTGCTTTTTAACACTCCTCCGGTGACTTCAACAAATCGCCAAGGTCGGTGCCGAGGCCCCCCAGCTCCCTCTTTCATTTCTGTGGCCCTTTGTATTACGGAAATCCCTTGTCGTTATTTTGCCAGTGCTTCTGTTCTCAAAAGCCTGGGCTGCCCACGACCTTTCATTTTATGGACAGTAACACCAGACACAGAGACGGCTTTGATTCTTCGTTAGATTCGAGACAGTGGTGCACTTCCGCTGAGCAGTTGTGGGTTAGCCGGACTGTCTCCCAAATCCGAGGCAAAATGGAAAAATTCCTCTTACCCTTTTGAAGCCAAAGAAGTGGGAAGAGCACACAGAATCAGTGTCTCTCTTAGCACAGAAGGCTGATTGGCAAGCCAGTGGAACAAAAGTGGAAGTGTTTACAAGTCAGTCACACCGTTGCAAACGAAGGTGGAGAAGGTCCAGGGGTGTCTGTCCGTCCTCCTGGTTCGTGGTTGTGAGCCACACTTGGAGACCTTTGTGCGTCGCCTGCTCAGGTCAGCATTTTCTAGGAGAGGGAATATTCCACCCTAGAGCTCACTATCGCAGGCTTTTTCTGCCTTAACGGCAAATGAACGGGGACACGCGTGCCACACGCGTGCCGCTCGCAGCTGTTTGTTTTTCTGTTTCGACACAAAGGAGGATGAAAATGTCCCTAGCCAAGATCTCACGAGACATCGTCCTGTTCCAGCTCTGCTTTTGGCGATCCATTAAGCTAGAATGTTTCCTGTCATCGTTTCATCTGATTATTTTTAATTAAAACTCCACGCGTGGTAATTCCTCTCCTGCGCCGGCATTTACAAGTTTCAAATATTTGTAGACTGTTATCAGACGGCTCCTCCTCAGGTGTTTGCTTAGCCTGATTCTACCTGTTCCGGTCCTCCAGTCGTCTCTCCAAGGTTGGGCTTTCTATGCCGTCCTCTTTTATTGGCCCGTAGTGGCCGTTTTTTAAAGCCGACTCTCATTCTGTGGCTTTGCTCTTGTCAGTCTGCTTCCTCGGTTGGTGGTAGTTTCCAAGTTCATTGTCATTGGTCAACCTCAGGGTCATGCTGTGTACCAAGAACCTTGAATCACCACTGGTGGTACATCTGGTTCATACTCTGAATTTGTTTGGATCTTATCTAATGGACACGACTTCTGCTTTTGTATGAACTTTTATCACTTTTTAAAGTAACACCCAAATATATTTTTACGCTGTTTTCAATTTCCCAACTACTCATGTTTTCTAGGAATAAACATGCCAAGTGATCATTTTAGGACGATTCGGTTTTGTTCGTTGTCAGTCTTAATTACGCTCTATTGTAATTTACAAACGGATTGAAATTTATCGTAATGAAGGAAGAATTGTGTGGCAGGTTTCCGTGCCCGGGGTGCTCACCGGCCTGCGCGTGGGAGTCCTCTGGAAGCCACGCTGTTGCCAGTCTGGTTCTGTGCTGGACCATCTGGTTCTGGTTCTGGGATGCTGGCAGTCTGGTTCTGTGAGGACAAGCACTCTGGCTCTGTCTCCACCTGGACGTGCTGAGCGCTGCTGCCATTGATGATCAGCCCAGGGCTCAGGCCAGGCTGACCAGTGCAGTTCCCATGTTCCTTTGCTTTTAGCACCATTTAAATACCAGTGCTCGAGGGTTAGTCCCCTTTTAAGACATTTCTCCTCTTTTCCCCCCTTTCCTGTCATTGAGTATCCATCCACGGCTTCTAAACTGTGGCCATTTTTTGCTTCTTCTAATTCATAGAACATTCCCATACCTCTCCCTTAGACTAGAAGGCATATAGACGTACTTGACTTTGAAGTCGAGCATGTATGGGGCAAATCAGACAAGTTACTGTGTTACCACAGGAAAATTATTTAGCCTTTCTGAGCTGGATAGGTTTTCTTACCTGTTAAATGCAAATGATTGACGCTAATTGGGTAACTGTAACCACTGAACAAAGCCATGAACTTGGAGTTCTTATCAGGGTGTGGACGCACTGGGTACTCAGTGTGGGGTTCCCGGCGTCATTGCTAGGGGTCATCATCCTTCCCTAGCACTGGGTCTTCACCTCCCTCCTGCCTCTTTAGGCTTCTCCTTTATCCCAAATCTGTGGTGGCTGCTTTTAAAGCTCTGTGAACATCTGTGCTCCTGAACATTTCTGGTAATCACAGCTGTCATTCTACTGGAGTTCTGAAATGTATCCAAGGTCATGGCCAAGTGTCTGAGACTGAATCTGTATCTGAGGTCATTCTGTCTGCAAGTTGCCCATCTGAGAAGCCAAAGTGGAATCTCAAAAGGATCCCTTTGTGTTCTAAAATGCATACCAGAACCAAACACAGTTCTCTTCCTGTCAATCAGCTGGCCATCCCTGGCATCCATTGTCCTGTGCTGAGCACTGAATAGAAAGCAGTACCCGCCGCCTTCGGCCAGGAGGCGATTATCAATTGTGAAGCTACAGAAGGTTAGTGCTGTAGGCACTCCAGTGAAATTACGGAGTTTGGAGTATCTGCCTGTAAAGAATTATGTGGTGGTTTCTTTGAAAATGCCAACATTTGTATCCATAAGGGAAATATTTTATTAAAATATGATAATGTCATGGATACTTAAGTGTGGTGTCAGGGAGCTTCCAGCTGAGTGATTGTATCTTAAAACCAGAAAATGGTAACAGGAAGAAGAAACAGGAGTGAAAATCTCTGGGGAAAGGGAGAGGCAGACGTGGGATAGCAAGAGACATCCCCAGTGTGTCGCACCGAAATGGCAGCGCCCACCTGAGGGGATGGGGAAGAGCAGAATTACTCGAGGCCACGAGCAGGGTGAGTGGCTGCCAGGGTAGCAGGACATGAATCAGAAATCTGAGGGGACGGATTTGGCTGCCAAACAGAAGAGCCTCTTCCAAGGAGAAGCAGTGAAAAGGTTACAGCTGAAGGCACTGATTGTGCTATTGATCTAGGTTCTTATCTAGAGAAGCCCCTAGCTAGCTGGGCGCTTTAAAACCTCAGATAAGCCCACTAACCAAGGTGAACCATGACTTCGTGAACTTCTTGCTGGAAAAAGAGTGTGTCTTTTAATTTCTTTACCCCTGAAACTGAGTTTAGGCATGGCACAAAATTCAGAGAGTAGGAGAGACGAATCCGCGAGGGAAATAGAAAGAGGCCAGAGGGCTGGCCTGGGCTTAGTGGAAGAAATCTCCGGCACTTTGTGGGATTGGATTTAGAAAAATGTTCTGAATGTAAACTGGATCTGCTCTTTCAGACAGCTTCGTTATTCATCAGTAGTGCATAAAGATGCTTTCCTGACGGCCAGCCCCAGGAAAGTGGAGTGTGGAAGGGGACGGGCTGGTGGGGGAGGGAAGTACCTGCGGACCTGTATGTGAGTGACAGGCCCGGGGGCGCCATTATGATGGGAATGGCACTCAGCACTTAGATTGCATTTCCTACTTTCAAGGGCCTTCATAATCGTTCGTTCTTAATCCCTCATTCTTGCCTCAAGCTGCAGTGACGGGCCAGCCATTATTCTCTGTTTTACGAAGCGCTATCATAGAACACCGAAGTTGGGCTAGGTGCCCAAGGTCAAAATGACTCAGTGACAAAATCCGGACACGAGCTGATCGTTCCCAGAATGTAGACCATGGTGTCTAGAGAGACAACACAGTCACCCATTGCTAGCGTTCCTCTGTTTCCCCCACAGAGGCAATGCCGTTCTTCAGCTGACTTCCCCAGTTAGAGCAGCGGGGCAGGTGTGACGCCGCATCCTTCGTGTGACTGGCACTGAGTGCACTTTTGAAGGGGGACAGAGGGGACAGTGACCTGGATACTTCACCCGCTTTAAGAAACTGAAGTATGAAAGCTGCGCCCCTCCCTTCCCCAAGGATCTATTTCAGAACCAAATTTTCTAGTCACATATTTAAGGAAAGGTTTTCTCTTACTAACCTAATTTCAGGGCTGCAGTTATATCCAGTATTCTAAATTATGCAACAAGACTACAAAAGACCTTCTTCATAGTGGGTACAAGTCTTCAGGACACAGCGCTGCTTATTACGGCAGTTAATTCTGCGTGCTCCCATCTTTGAGCTCTGCTTGTTGGGTCCTGGGTAGTTGACTGGCGTTCTTAACTAATAAGTTAATCCAGTTTTTAGGAAGGAAAAATAATGAGGGCTTTCCTCTAAGACTCATGAAAACCTAAGTGTCTTCCTAGAAACCAAGAATATCTGATCAGATTCTTCACGGAAGCAAAAAACTCCTATAAATGTCAGAAAGATGGCACCGGCTGGAAACCCCCTTTGTCAAATTCATCTAAAGAAGGTTCTATTTGTAGGTGACTTTTCAGCAAGTCTGTCAAAAGCTTCCCGCCACAGATAAAAATTCAATAACCTTTCACTGCGGATGGGCCACAATTATCACTCATTTAAAACCAGCCCCTCTAATAGAGTATTTTATCATGCTGGACAGTCTCTGCATCGTTCATTATTTAGTGTTTGCTAAGCCGATGGTACTGCCACAGCACCTCCCTTATCTCTGCTCCTTCAGAATTGGATTTTATATTTCCAGCCCAGTCAGATATGACAAGTCATTTTCTTCCCTCTTGTCTTTTAAGAAACGCAAACCTGATTTCTTTCCCCCCCACCGCCCCCAACAATCACCACTTCAAGATTAAAGTTATTGGAAATGTCTGTATTAACCAGCTCAGGCACGTGCGTTGGAGGACCAGTGCATTTTAATTGCAATTGGGGTTTTCCTCTCTTCTTTTTCATTCTTTTCAGTTTCCAGTACATGTGTATTCTTCATGTCTCTGGAACCTCGTTCTTCTGAAACACACAGCGTCTGGCAAAGGTGAGGTATTATGGAGCCTGATGCAGTTAGAAGACAAGAGGGGCTGTTATCGGAATTATTATATTACAGAGCCTCAGTAAAGATGGTGATAAGCTATGTAACTGGGTCTCTGTGCATAAAAATTGTCTTTATATAAGAAACCTCCTGAAAGGAAAATGATAAAGTCATTAGCCGGACACCTAGGGGAGAAATGCCAGTTCAAACAGCAGCTCTTCCTGTATTTAGATCGTTACTGAGAATTGTAACGATGTAAGTCATTAAAAAAAATTCAGGTACCTGTGGTGCCACGTGAATTTTTTTTTAAAAAAAATGCACTTTATCCAAGCTTTGGAACTGAGCTATAGTACACACTTCTAGGTATTTACCTTTTATTCCAGGTTTTATCTTGGGCACTCTCCTAGTATAGTGCTATTTTTGAATTAAGACCAAGTCCCTTCTCTTGATGATGAGAAATCCCTGGGAGAGTTGGGCGAGGCAGCCTGCAGGGCTCAGAGTAAAACAGGAACACATCTGCCCCCTTCACTGGAAGCTCTCTCCTTGGGCCTGTTGAGGACCTGCCCATTTTCTCTAAGACGGTCTCTTGCACAATTTTTAGGGAAATACAGAACGTCACTCAAGGACTGTGATGACAAGATTTTGACCTTTTACGGGTTATATCAGGAGAGTAAGAATCATAGTATAGGGAGAAATTCTCACCGAATTACTGATCTTAAGATTCATGGATTATCGTTATAAGCATCAAAACAGAAATAACATCAGAGTCTTTATGCGGCTCGCTAATTATGAAGGCCATCCTTTAGGACTGTCTTTATGAAGGAAAACATTTGTTTGAATTTTACCCAGAGAGAGAGGTCCAGAACTGCTTGTGAAGAGAGTGTGACAAAACTCCACCTGTATTATTTGTTTAAAGGGACCACAAGCCCAATTAACACGTTGCCTCAAGCCAACAGCTTTGGGCTTTTCACAGAAGCCTTGCAAGTGTGCTAGAGAAACGCCCCCACGAAGGAGTTGTACATATGCTGTTGTATCTGCCTCCCTCCTGGAGGCGAAGCCGGGGTCACTGCAGACAGATGGCTGCCACCAGCGGCCGGAAACGCCTCCCACCACCTCCTGTTCCCTCAGACAAGTGCGAGGGGGGACTTCTTCCCACGCTATGTCCGGACCCTCTCCCGGACCCGACCCTGCCCGTGGAACGTTGAGGTGAGACCAACGTCTTACGTGACGCTCCTGCCTTTCCTGTTCTTCGGCACCCGCGTAGCTCAGTCGTGGCCATGGCTGGCCTTGGAGAAGGCAGTTACCCCATGGATGGTGTCGTCTGGATTACAAACCCCTCTTAGGATTTGCTTGGAGGATCAAGTCAACTAATGTGTACCCAACAGCTCATACAGTGGTGGGGGCGTCCGACCTTTGGCGTCTCTGCGCCACGCTGGGGGAAGAGTTGTCTCGGGCCACACAGTAACCACGTTGCGACACGTAGTCACAAAAAATCTCATAATGTTCTACGTAAATTTGCAATTGTGTGTTCAGCCGCATTCACAGCCATCCTGGGCTACATGCGGTCTGTGTAGACAGCCCTGGCAGAGCAAACAGTGATCCCTTGATAAATGGTAGTGTTTTCCTTGTGTTCCCTCTCCTTTTTAAAGCTCCTTACCTCATTCTTAGCCATCCTAAGACTCTTCCTCCTGACTTGCTTTATTTCTCTGCCGACATTTGCCCACAGTGGTACTCAATGTGAAATGCCCGGATCTGCCTCCAGTTGATAGCCGGACCATTTTGCTTAATTTAATTTTCACCAGCAAGGGATCTTTGGTATATTCCATTTGAAATTAGACTTCCAGCACTTACAGTTAACAGCCTTCCAAAACCCATGAGGCCTTAGAACTCAGGTGCAGGGGGAGGTTGTATTGTTTGAGACCACAGTGAGGGAAACTCAAGGTTAGACCTGCAGCTCTCATTAAGCGACTTTTCTGTAAACTTGCACTTCATCGTAGCAGGGGATGTGGAAGTGAAGAAGCTGCTGCACTGCGGTTTGAGTAAAAGCTGTAACAGAAATGACAGACTACCCAACTCCACAGCCTCCTGTAGCTCTGGAGCTCCTGGGCCTTTCAACATCAAGGGGTTCTGTCTGACTTACTCAAGCTTCAGCCAGGCCTAGTCCACCAGGGCAACCTTCTCTACTGCCTCTGGAGTGATAAAACTACTTAATACCTCCTTTTCTGCTCAATATCTCCCAACCTTGTAAGTGCTTATATAAATGTCTCTCTTTTTTTCTGTAAAGTATTTTTTTAAAGATCTATTTATTTATTTGTTTTTAGATAGAGGGGAAGGGAGGGAAAGAGAGAGGGAGAGAAACATCCATGTGTGGTTACCTCTCGCACTCCCCCTACAGGGGACCTGGCCTGCAACCCAGGCATGTGCCCTGACTGGGAATCGAACTGGCGACCCTTTGGTTCGCAGGCAGGCACTCCATCCACTGAGCCACACCAGCCAGGGCTAGATGATATCTCTAGATGAGATATTCAGGGGCTTCTGGAGGTCCTAATGCTGCCAGGATGTTAGTGTTAGCTAGAAATGGAAACTAGTGTTTCTTTTTTTCTTCTTTTTAAGTCTTTTAACCGTTTTTAAGTGTACAGTTCCGTGCATTAAGTACACCCGCCGTGTTGTGCAACCATCACCGTTATCCATCTGCAGAACTCCTTCGTGTCCCCAGCTGAAACCTCATACTGACTAAACACTGCCTTCTCACTCCTCCCTCCCCGAGCCCCTGGCAGCCACCATTCTGCTTCCTGTCTCTACGGATTTCGCCGTTCTAGGGACCTCCCGCAAGTGGAGGAACGTAGTTTCTAGCCTTCTGTGACTGACTGACTCATGTAGCATGAGGCCTTCATCCATGCTGTTCCATGTGTCATCGTTTCCTGCCTTCTCGGGGCCGGACTGTGTGGGTACACCACATTCCGTTCAGCCATTCATTCATCAGAGGGGGCTCACACTTCTTAGACGTTGTGGGCAATGCCATTTGAACATAGGTGCACAAATATCCCTTTGAGGCCCAGCTTTAAGCACTTCTGGATATAGACCCAGATGTACAATTATAAAAATCGGTGTTCCGAGACCAGGTGTACTTCATATGTATTTCTGCTTCACACCTCCCAGCCCCCTGACTGCTTGTATAGGTGGTGTCTTCTGATGAGACATTCAGCATCAGTCTCAGATATGCGCATCGCGATAGGAGTAATATCACATACCAGGCCCTTTGCATTGTTTCGTCCAGTCTCGATAGCCGGCGAGGTCCATCTCTGGCTGTACCTGTGGGTTAATGTGCAGGCCACATGTGAGTGGCCTCGGGGCTTGAGCTTGTCACCATCACACTCGGTCACCTTCAAGTGAACCATTATTTCTTACCACCGCGTGAAATAGAAAATGAAATAGCCCAGCTTGGTTGAGATAGAATTGACACATCCCATTGTGTAAGTTTAAGATAAACAACGTGATGATTTGATACACACAAATATTGCCAACTGTTTGCCACTATAAGGTTAACACGTTGTATATTAGACCCCAGAACTTACTCCTCTTACGAGGAAAAGTCTATACCCTTCCTCCAGTTCCTGGCAACCACTATCCTACTCTCTTTCTGTGAGTTTGGCTTTTTAAAATTCCACACGTCAGTGAAATCACACAGTATTTTTCTTTCTTTGTCTGACTTTTTTTCTCTTAACAAAATGCCCTCAGGGCTCATTCATGTTGGCAGGATTTTCTTCTTTTTGTTATGGCTGAATGATATTTCTGTGTGTGTGTGTATCACACCGCATTTCCCTTCTGCATCCACAGGTGGGCACTGAGGTGGCTTCCATGTCCTGGCCGCTGTGTGTAAGTCATGCTGCAGGACACGTGGGTGTGCAGATAGCTCTTCCGAACACCAAGTCCATTCCCTTTAGACACATGCCCAGGAGTGAGATCGCTGGATCACATGGCAGCTCTATTTTTAATTTTTTGCGAACCCCCATGGTGGCTGTTTCAATTTATGTTCCCATCACCACTGTACAGGGCTCCCTTTTCTCCACATCCTTGCCAGCACTTGTTATTTTTTTTATCTTTTTGATAATAGCCATTCTCACAGGTGTGAGGTGCTATCTCATTATGGTTTTGATTTGTATTTACCTGATGATCAGTAATGTTGAGCATCTTTTCATGTACGTTTTGGCTCTTTGTTTGTGCTCTTTGGAAAAATATATATTCAGGTCCTTTGTCTTTTTAAACTGGATTACTTGATTTTTTTAGCTATTGAGTTGTGTGTTTTAGCTGCTGAGTTCTGATCACTCTTACACATTTTGGATGATCAGTCCTTTATCAGGTACATGACTTGCACATATTTTCTCCCTTCTGTAGGCTGCCTGTTCATTTTGATTGTTTCTTTTGCTGTGCAGAAACTTCTTCATCTAAAGTGGTCCCGCTTTGCTTTGCTTTGCTTTTTTGCTTTTATTGTTCATGCTTTTGGTGCCGTATCCAAAAAACATTGCCAACATCACTGTCTTGAAGCTTACCCTGTGTTTTCTTCCAGGAGCTTTGTGACTTCAGGTTTAAGTCTTTAATCTATTCCGGGTTATTCTGTGAGTAGTGTAACATGGGGTCCAGTTTCTTTCCACTGCATGCGAATATCCACTTTCCCCCCACCACTTATTGAAGAGACTGTCCTTTCCCCAGAGAGCATTCTTGGCTCCCTTGTTTAATATTATTTGACCGTTTCTGCATGGGTTTATTTCTGGGCTCTCGATTCAGTTCCATTGGTGTATGGATCCGTTTTGATGCCAGTGCCATTGCTGTGTTGATTACTACCACTTTGTAAGATCGCTTGAAGTCAGGAAGTGTGGTGTTACCGACTTTGCTCTTTCTTAAGATAGCTTTTCTATTTAAGGTCTTTTGTTGTTCCATACAGATTTTAGAATTGTTTTTTTTTTCTTTTTTTAAGATTTTATTTATTTATTTTAGAGAGAAAGAGAGGGAGGAAAATATCAGCATATGAGAGAAATATCTCACTTGCCCCAGCCAGGGGCCTGTCCCACAACCCAGCCAGGCCTGTGCCCGAACTGAGAATCGAACCTGCAGCCTTTCTGTTCGTGGGACAGTGCCCAACCGAGCCACTCCAGTCAGGGCGCAAGGCTTGGTTTTTTCTGTTTCTGTGAAAGATGCCGTTGGAATTTGGAGCAGGATTGTATTGAATCTTTAGATGACTTTGAGTAATATGGACATTTGAACAATATTAATTCTTCTGATCCATAAACAGGATGTCTTTCCATTTATTTGTGTCTTCTTCAGTTTCCTTTATCAATGTCCTGTAGTTTTCCACGAATACATCTCCCACTTCCTTAGCTAAATGTATTCCTACGTATTTTATTGTCTTTGATGCTGTTGTAAGTGGGATTGTTTTCTTTATTTCTTTTTCATATAATTCTTTGTTAGTGTATAGAAATGCAATTGATTAATTTATGTTGATTTTGTATCCTGAAACTGTACTGAATTGATTTGTTAGTTCTGCAGTTTGTTTGCTGAAGTCTTTAGGGTTTTCTCTCACAAGGTCAAGTTAACTCTAAACAGAGACAGTTTCAATTCTTTCCTTTTAATTTGAGTGTTTTATTTTTCTTCCTTGCCCGATTGCTCTGATCGGGACTTCTGAGAGTGCTGTGTGGACAATACACATTTAGGAGGAGTGAGAGATGCCACACTGGCCATGCCCCTGATGTTAGCGGAAAGCTTTCAACCTTTCATCATTGCGTATGACGTAAGCCGTGGGCTTAAAACAACGTTAACACCCTAGATACTGTCTGCCTTACATTCCCGAGGAATTTAAAATTTACAATTAAGATTCAAGATTACCGTTCTGTTCTCTCGATCAGATACTTGCAATAGAGGTTTCATGCCCCCAGGGAGTGTGAAGAGCAGTACATTGGGGCATGGGAGAAGACAAGAGACCAGACATTCATACTTTTTAAAACTAAAGCAAGAGACGACATGGAAGGCCTAAACTGGAACTGTAAGCAAGAGCAAACAGTGAGAAAATGGCTGAGCTGACATTTTTCTTTTTCCTGGAGCGCTCTTCACCAGTCATATTATGATGTTATCTAATCAGTAATAACAATCTAATGAGATATGCCCGGAAATTGGCAAAAGAACTTGAACTTGTCAAGACTATTATTTGGAATATGGATGTATGTCCGCTGCCATCAACATGAACTTTGCCCTGGGCATTGATGAGCCTTGATATATTATCTCACATCAGTTTGAAGTCACCGTGAGTAGGAAGATGTTTAAGAACTTTATCTGTTCTATCTTCAGCTCATTCTTCATTAATTTTTAGTTATATTTTAGTACCACAATAGATGTGTATGATTTATAACTAACTAAAAGTGTATGTACTGTGATCTGGCCGTAGAGGTTGTTTTACTGATAGGCTGTTTAATCCGAGGGGCTTAGAGACCCCTGCTGTGGACAGTGCTGCATCCCGATGCGGGGGGAGGGTTGCCGGGGGCGGGGCAGCGCTGCCCTTGCTTTTGTGTTCCTGTGTCTCTTCAGTGTGCATTAGATGAGCACTGTGAATTTTAACTGAAATTATGAAATGATTGGGACTTGAGCAGTCCCCAGATGCTTTGTACATCACTAACCTAAGTGGTGAAGGACAGAGTGATTCAAATAGGACTTTCTGGAAGAAAATCAGAAACTAACAACAGTTCTTACAGAGTGGGGGTTGGGAGAAAGGGAAGAGAGCCGTCCCCAAGCCTAAGGGGAGAAATATTGCAGAAATGCATTCTAAAGCATCCTCGAAATAGATGTGTTTGTGGTAGAAGAGCTCCTTCTCTCTGGAACAAAGGAGAGGGCCCAACAGCTTGTCTAAGCTCGCGGAGTCATGATGGCAAGTGGTTCCAGGAGCAGCATGCACTGGAGCCGCAGAGCTGGCCTTCGCCTCCCCCGCCCTTCCGTTGTCCCAGCCATCTGACCTTCTCTCCTGTGTTCCGCAAAATAGCACAAACAAGTTTTATCTAAACCAAGTCATAGTAACTTTGACAAATTAAAACATTTTGAAATTATTCTTCCTCAAGTTCTCTGTCAGTTTTAATCATTGCAAAGTGAAGCATGCCATGGCCAAAGAAGGCGCTGGGGGAGTGGAAAGACACTTCCTGTCCCAGTTACCTTGCACTGGGTCAAAAACCACCCCGAATGTTTCCCACAATTCGGCGGGTGAGCTGGGCAGCTTTCCTAGCCTCAGCAGACTCACTCAAGCAGCTGTGTTTAGCCAGGTAGCTCAGCTGGCGCGGCATCATCTGGAAAAGCTGAGCCCCTCTCTCCATGTGGTCCTTCATCCTGGGCAGCTTTAGTGCTCAGAGATCGCAGGGAAGTTCCCAGCGTGCAGAGCAGATGCTCGTATCCCTAAGGCCCAGACTCTGGAACCCACACAGACATAACTTCAGCCATAGTGTCAGTCAGTGCAAGCCATAAGGCCAGTGCAGGATCAAGTGATGGGGAAAGACTTTACCTTTTCATGAAAAGAATTGTGGCCATATTTACTGTAGCACACTTGTCAAATTGTGAGGAAATAATGCCAGAAAAGATATATCACTTATTTATAATTAATTATTTAGGACTGAACAGAGACCCTGTTTTCTCTGCATTTCCTTACAAAAACTTAGTATTTTTCCAGTGAGTCATGCACCTGATTTTTTTTGTCCGTACAAGGACTATATTTAAGGACTAAAATGCACGGTTAAAATGATGCCTCAGTGGCATACTCAAAGGGTTTTTATATTCATGACTTAAAATTAACTGAATTAAGTTTTTCAATGCAGGTATATTTCCCTAAAGTCAGAGTTTTTCTTCCTTTTCATTAGGGATTAACTTGTAACATGTCTCACTGAGTTAATTGTTCATATGAATTTTTTCCAGTTAGATGACTCATACATAAGTAGTTTTATTTTTAAAAGAGGAATAACTGTGACTGTTAAATGTCTGGAAGGCGAACAGAATACTGACACTTCATTAATGATACAGTGGAATGTTATAAATGAGAAATAAGTACACATTAATTCAAAACATCTACCATAACTTTAAAGTACTTAATTTTTAGTAAGTATAGTCTTGAGCCTTTAATAAAATCCTATTGGCAAAATATAACTTAGTGTAAGTAGGATTTTCCTTATAAGCATCTAAGAGTTCAAGCCATTCTGGTCTTTACATTAAGTTTAGATTCTTAAGTGCTAATATGGTATTTTCTGTGTCCACTATTAAGGCAATGAATTATTCCGTGATTTCCTTTCCATACCAGGTCCTTTACAAAGGGTTATTTCTTAGGCTTCAATATGCCTTCATGCAACAACAAAAAGACTTCATTATCATGGAGCATCTGTTAACTTGAGCAGAACCATTGGAAACA
This sequence comes from Micronycteris hirsuta, assembly GCA_004026765.1. NCBI lineage: Eukaryota > Metazoa > Chordata > Mammalia > Chiroptera > Phyllostomidae > Micronycteris > Micronycteris hirsuta. Next base: position 165,614 of record PVJI01000567.1, read on the forward strand.
TCTGAACAGTTGAGAAATGCATCCCAGGAACATACTGGAAAGGGCTAAAAAGCAAGAATAGTGAAAATAACTGTTTAGCTTGAATTCATTAGGGGTTAATTACCCATGTTGCAATTCACTTAATGTTGTACTTTCCACACTGAATTAGCCATGTGAATTACTTTGCAGCCCAGCCACCACCCCCAGATCAGCCAGCGCTGACTCCTTCCCCTCATCCTACTCCACAGCAGCCTAGATGGTGAACCGAAGCACCAGGTAGCAATCACAGCTGACTTGGGTGTGCTGCACAGGGCCTAGCGAGCACTTCCTGTTGAGACAGCTTGCACAAGGCCTGTCTAATTATTAGTATCAGTAGTAAAACCAGTCCCAGGTACTCAGTAAATGTTTCATCAAATTGAATTAAATTAACAGAGTGCTTTCAGTGCGGTCCCAAGATCTGCTACTCTTCTTCCATCTGCTGAATAGGCTGGTAAATCTGTATCTACAGTGACCCAGCCCTTTCTCTTATTTCTGCTGGCACTACCATTTCCCTTTTTCTCTCTCCCTTCAAGCACTGAAGGTTCCTCCCAAGCCTTCCATGATCTCTCCTAAGGCTTTCTCCTGGGGTTCCACGGTACAATTGCCTTTGGTTCGCCACAGTATTTATCCATTATCCTCTTTACTTAAAGCAAGGTATTTCATTTTATGCCTATTTTATTCCTTGTTAAGTGTGAATTCTTTTTCTTAACCAATAATGTTCTTTCTGACCATCTACTTTGATTTATCTTTCTTTTCCTAAAACAATTTTTCTTTCAGTACCTGTTTTGAAATAAATACTTACTAATGAATGTGTTGTGTTCCAAAATTCTTTTTGAAATTGACTGCCGGAAGTTCTGAATGTATTTCTTTCATAGAAACATTGTCATTTCTGGTTATGGGATGTGAGACTGATTTTTAGTCTCTTATGAGTCTTAATTTTCTCATCTATAAATTAGATGTAATAATGCCTATTTCTTATAGTCACTATGCCGATCTGCTAATTTTACTTCCTAAATATTTCTGTATCTGTCATTCCTTCTTCAGTCCTGCCCTAATTTGCACCTTTGTGATTTCTCACCTGAAGTATCTCAGTAGCCTCCTACTGATTGGCCTACTCCCATTCTCCTTTCCTCCCGTGACACGGCGGCCCCACCAAAGTGATCTATCTAAATGCAAATACAACCAGCTAACTTGATACAATGGTTTCTTCCCATCATGCCATAGGAGATGTCCAGGATACCTACCCTGACAGAAAAAGGTCTTCACAGTCTAGAGACCTGGTTTCATGGACATCGAACTGCCCTTAGTTCTCCTGCAATGTCATACCATTTTTCACCTCCCTACCTTTATTCAGGCTGCATCCTTGGAGTCTGGTACCTTTTCTCCTACCCTTTGCCCCTCCCCTTCACCTGGCCCTCCTTTAAAATGCAGCTTTAGTATTAGCAGTTCAAGAAACTTTTTTGGACTCTTGGCCAATTGAATCAAGCAACCTTTATCTGACCTTCCATAATACCCAATAGCTACCTATAGCATTTTACATACCATACAGGATCCGGCGGAAGTAACACCAACTTGAGAGTGGTTGGGAGGGTAATAATATGGGTGCCATCATTTATAGTTTTAATTTGAACATGTCACCTAAAATGCCATGTGGTATGCTTGAGTGTGATATTGTGATGTTGCAGAATTATATGCATATGATTTTGTAGTAAAGGAGTTTGTAATTAAAAGGGGCGTTACCATTTATCTATTTATGCATCTGCCTTTCCGATTAGACTGAAAGCATCTTGAAAGTATGGACTTTGGCTGGTGTAGCTCAGTGGGTTGAGCGCGGGCTGGGAACCAAGCGGTCCTGGTTTGATTCCCAGTCAGGGCACATGCCTGGGTTGCAGGCTGGGTCCCCAGTGAGGGCCATGTGAGAGGCAACCATACATTGCTGTTTCTCTCCCTCTCTGTCTCCCTTCCTCCCCCTCTCTCTAAAAATAAATAAATAAAATCTTTAAAAAAAAAAAAAGAAAGTATGGACTTTGTCTCTTTCCTCTCTACACCACCAACTAGTATGGCACATAGAAGGGGCTTAAAAAATGTGGTTTTTATTAATTAGCAAATAAATGGACAAACTAATCAACTTTAACCTCCACTAATGCTATTATATCAGTGGCAAATATACCATATTTTGCCATGTATAATGCACACTTTTAGCCCAAATTTTTGAGGGAAAAATAAGGATGCACATTATACATGGATAGCACTAATTCCATATCTAACTTGCGATGGTGAGCACACGCTACAATAGACAGATGACGTATCACGGAATTGTACATTTGAAATCTATATAATTTTATGAACCCATGTAACCCCAATAAATTCAATTTTAAAAAAGATGATGTTGATAGAATAACCAACGAGTCCAGATTTATTGGAAGAGGAATTGTACAATCAGGGAGGTGTATGAGGTTGAATGATCCCTAGGTATATTTAAAAAAAAAAAAAAAAAAAACTAAGCAAGCAAATAACAAGGCAGTTATTAGCACCAGAAAAAAACAAACCTATTGTCTAGGGGAAAACGTATGGAAAACTATATGACCGTAGATGTCAGTAGCATTTATCTAGTCTCTTTTATTGAATTTATTGGGGTTATATCAGTTAATAAAATTATATAGATTTCAGGGGTATATGTACGTAATTCTATAATACATCATCTGTATGTTGTGTGTTCGCCATCCAAAGTCTAGTCTCCTTCTATCACCATTTATCCCCCGCTTGCTTTCCTCTACCTGGCCCGCCCCTTTTCCTTCCGGTAACTCCATGCATTTAGTCCTGCTAATGTGCACAGGAAGCTTTGATCTGCTCAAATACTGATAGACAATAGACAACTGGGGTGAGAAAGTGATGGGGGGAGTGTGTGTAAGCGGCGGAAGTTAAATGAATCCTCACCTTCCGTAGTGAGAGGGCAACAAATTAATTCCTAAAGCCGAGAAGCCAAGAAGTAGCACAGTAGGCAAGCTGTTTGACTATACAGCGACAAGAACCAAGAAAATCAACAAAAGATTGAAAGTGGTTGCCTAGCGAAAAAGCTTATCCAAACTCCTTGACTCTTTATGTGTGTATCTAGCTTTGACTCGAATAAAAGTGAGCTAAAAAGTGGTTGCAGTAGCGGATGTTCTCACTGGGTCCTCACTTTCAAGTTTTTAATCAATTCTAGTGGGTAATTTGCACTACTCTAGGGAAATGGCCACAAAGTTCCAGTCAGTCCTCCTGAGATCCAGAAGCTCGAGAAAAATGGACCTTCCAAATGTCAGTTGGAATCTGGACTTCCACAGTTTCCCCCGTAAAATCTGTGATGAATGACGGTGATCATCTGCCCTCATGTCCAGTACTGACCACCAGACCCACCCAGATCTTACCAGAGTAGTTGATTTGCGTGGCATTGGGTGAGATAATGGGAGCTCTGCTGTCCAGTATTTAAGACCCCGGGTGGCTGCTTCTACAGTCTGCCTCGCTGTGCACATCGGGTGGCGGATGCTAGAGCCATCGGGATGCCTAACACAGAGGAGACTGGACCTGGGTTCTGTGCATCAGCAGTATTTCCATGAGAAACAACAGGGCCCTGATCATTTCACTTAGCTTTTTTTTTTTTAAGGTATAATGAAAAATGTTAAGCCCTTGTATTATGTGTTTATAGATGCACATCTATAATGTTACATCTAACATTATATCACCGTAAGTAATACTCTAAACAGTTTACTATTTTTTATTGAAGTACAGTTGACATACAATATTATATGAGTTTCAAGAGTACAACACAGCTATTCGACATTTATGTACCTTAGAAAGCGATCGCTGTGGTGAATCAGTCACCATGTCCCCGTGAAGTTATTATGATACTATTGACTACATTCCTCGTGCTATACATTACGTCCCCACGGTATTTGTATTTTAAAACTGGAAGTTCGTGCCTCTGTTCCCCGTCACCGTCTTCAACCACCTGCCTCCTTCTGGAAATCGTCAGTTTGTTCTCTGCATCTGTGAGTCTGTTTCTGTTTTGTCTTGTTTTCAGATGCCACCTGTAAGTGAAATCATACAGCATTTTTCTTTCTCTGTCTGACTTGTGTCACTGAGCATGAGACCCTCAAGGTCCATCCATGTTGAGACAAATGGCAAGATTTCATTCTTTTTACGGCTGAGTGACATTCCATTGTGTCCATGTAACACATCTTTATCCATGCGTCTATTGTTGCTTCCATATCTTGGCTATTTTAAACTCTGTTGCAGTGAACATAGGGGTGCGTATATCTTTTCCAATTAACAATTCACTATTGTTAAGATAATTTCACAAGCTATTTGACAGGTGTTGGGCAAATCCCTCTGGGGTGTAACAATCATGCTAGAAGATCTAACTCACCTCAGATTGTTATAATAGATTAACCAGAGAGCCAGGTATTATTCTGTTGTAATGTTCTGGCTATTAGTAGACAAATATTTAGAGATGTATAATCAGAACTTGGAACATACTTGTCTATGATCAAAACATAAAACTATTAGAAAAACACTTGGCTATATGATGATAAGATCATAGAACTTCCAAGATTAATGGGACCTTAGTCACTAGTCAGCTCCAATAACAAATACTGTCATTTATTATGCACAGGACAGTATATTGAGAGTTGTAGAATATTATTTTTAATTTTCATAACCCTGTGAGGGGTAAGTGTGGTGGGGAGAATATATCCCCCTAAAGGTGTTAATCTCTTAATCCCCAGAATTTGGGAGTATGTTCAGGAAAGGGGAATTAAGATTGCAGATGAATTAAGATTGCTTATCAGCTCACCTTAAGGTCGGGGAGGGAGCCTGGGTGACTGGGTGAGCCCAGCGTCATTACAAGGGTCATCAGAAGTAGAAGAGAGAGACGGATGAGGAGCTCCGAGTCATGCAGTGTGAGAAAGACGCTACTCTTCCCCGCTGGCTTTAAAGACAGAGGAAGGGGCCACTAGCCAAGGCTGTGGGCAGCCTCTAGAAGGTGAGGAAGCAAGGAGCCAGTTCTCCCCAGGGGCTCTGACACCCCAGTTTCAGTCCAGTGAAACCCATGTCACATGTCTAATTTCCAGACCTATAAGATAACAATACGTTTGTGTTTAAATTACAGCATTTGTAATAGTTTGTCACGGGAGCAATGGGAATCTCATACAGCCAGCATTATCCTCTGTATTTCAGCAGACCTAGGGCATCGTGACTCCCAGGCCTGACCCTTTCACCTGCAGTAATACCTGACATTCATCGGGACCAACCAGGCACGAGGCAGGCCCTGCTCCGAGCTCTCCACGGTGCCATCTTGTCCCGTCCTCACAGCAGCCGCTGAGGGAGGTGGTGGTCATCCTCATTTCTCAGAGGACGAAGGGGAGGCAGAGAAAGGTCAAAGAGAGTGGTGGAGGCAGGATTTAAATCCGTGCGGTCAGGCTTGGGTGCCCACCCTCAACGCCACTTGGCTACGTTCTTGCACTGAAGGACAATCAAACTGAGCTAAATGTCAGACTCTCCCAAGGTCTCACATCACAGCGAGGCCACAGCCAGGTCTGGAATCCAGGTAACCTCCTGCCTCCTCTAGGGCTTTATCTTGAAAAACACACTGAATGTGAAGATGCAGGTCAAAAACACACATCGGACAAAGACACTGAGTAACAACAGTTCTAAAGAGGAAAGAGTGCATTTGCTCTCTGCTTGTTGTTACAATACTTCGGTTTCCTAGAAACGGTCCCCCTCCTCAGAATCTTTTGTCAGAAGTAATTATGCAATTCCCAGTCGCTGTGCTTTTTGTATTTTAGGAGCTAGGTTCTTACCTTTTGCCTTAGATGAAGCTCTCATTAGGTTAAATGAGTTAAAAGATTCCCTCCACGACTGCATAGCTCCAGCCAGGGCAGAGATGAACCACCCTTGACCTTGTCTTTCCTCCTCACAGATTCTCCACAGAAATGATCCAAGACGTTTAAAGAGCTCTGCTTTTGTTTTCTGTCACTTTCATGCACAATCTAAATCTTATCACACAAACAACGCTTCCCATGCTCGTGAAACAGATTTAAATTTTAGGAAAATTGACTGTCCCCACATGTGCCTCTGCCCAATCTGTATAATTCTTTTGAGGTTTCTGGAAACATGAACCAAGCCATTTACGCTTCAGAGGAACAGATTATATCATTTGAAATCCTCAATAAAAATGCAGTCTCATATTCTACAGATGGGTGTCATTTAATTAAAATATGTATTTAAAATGCAAAGGGCTACATTAATTCCACACTGTGGCTGAGACTTTAATTGCACTCAAGTTCGGAAATTCTGAGCTAATGTTCCTCTGGCATCTCTCATTCAGCCTCTTGGAGCAGATGCATTATGATCTGAAGAGGGTTCCAATATGCTTTCGCATGCTGCGCGGGCATGGCTGTGGGACGCGAGGGTGGCAGGCTTGTCCCTTTCCCGGGAAGGGACGTTGCAGCTGGGGCTACTTCCCGTGGTGCCCGTTTCGCCAGGTGGCCCCCGGCCAATCACCCCTGCAGTTGGGCCTCATGTCACTCCCCTGCGTCAGATAACTCAGAAAGGTGGTCATGGCGGGGCGTGGTCTGCAACATTTAAAGGGCTCAGAACATTGAAAGGCTCAGAAATTAAAAAAACAAAACGAAAAAATAACTAACTCTGTGAATGCCTTTAGTGTTAGAGCACATTTTAGACTAGACTCTAAGCGTTCAATAAATTCTGATTGGCCACAAAGAAAACCACCAGCCTTACTTATGTACTATTGTAATATAATAAGCTATAAAATGCATTCCACCAAGGAACCCAGGAACTTGACCTCGTAGGAACGTCTCTTTAGACTAGAGACAGTCCAGGGGCAAAAGAAATGCCAGCATTTGGGAGTGTTTCTGTCAGGGGAGGCAAGGACCAACAGGAAAGTGACAAATAATAAGTGTTACGGACACCAAACTGTGGGGTCACTGCAGGGTCAAGGACGTGGGGAAAAGACTGATCTTATACTTAAATGTTCAGAGAAGAATCCATGATATTAAGTGTCAAACAGAAAGCGATAAGAACTCCCATGAAGGGAAATAGGGTGACATTGTCACTGAGCGGGACAGGATATTGCCCCTTCATTCATTCTGTCACTTCAGTCCTTCCGCCCGCGCTGGGCCCAGGACTGAGCTGGAGGTGAGGGTTCAGTGGTGAATAAAAGGTACAGAGTCCTGGCCGTGGGGGCCTCAGCCCTGGGGGCCGTTATCTGCAGGAGACAGGGGCTGTCTAGGTAGGACGGGCGTGCCGATGAGTGGTTCAGTAAATGCAGAGGTTTTCGTTTTATTTTTAATACAGCTGCTGAGGAAATGTTGAAGACAGAGGAAAGCAAAGCGTAGTTCGTCTTGAAGGGACAAATGTTAAGAACGTTACATTTAGAAATAGAGACTTGTCATCTATTTTACGAGATTGTTTTTATTATGTATGTATGCCCCTGTGAAGTCTTTTTAATTAAAATCTGCAAGGCTAATAATAGGAGGTAATATATGAGAAAGAACTTCGGGTTCGGAGGAAAATAGGCAGTGTATATAAATCTTTGGGGAAGAAAATAAATCCCAAAACCCTGTTAGGAAAATGAGCGAGAGAACCAGTCATGGAAGTCAGACTTCCCAGCTTCTCCTCTGGTTCTTTACATCAGAATGCAACGCAACCTCCTCAGTATTAACTTCTTAATATTAAAAAAGAAAGCCAGCTAAGTTGAAGAAATAACAACGTCTTACTGTCAGGCTTCTAGCTAAACCTAGTTTTGTCTTATCTGCGTACATGTCGCTGTTTCGAGATTGTCTGCCGACCACCCCCACGAGAAAACTACAGGCCAGATGGGCCTGGTCCTCCCCCAACGAGTCTTCCTGAAGGACTGTTTTCTAGGTGAAGTTCCCACAGGGAGGCTGGCTGCAGGCTGGGAAGAGAACCTCAGCTCTAACTGCGCGGTCCTTCGTGAGCTCTGCTGGCTGTGAACCCCGGGGAAATGAAACACGGGTCTGCACCTCTGCGGCCCAGACCCCACTTTCTGCCTCTGCGGGGTGGGTAAGGGCTGGCAGAAAACCCAGCCATCAGGCTTAGTGTGCAAGACTTGACTAGTGAGAAACTTGATTCCTCTTGATTCTCATAGAAGACGTACCAGGACTTCAGAGTTGTTGTTTTTTAAATATTCCCAGCTCAAATATGGGCTCTTAAATAAATCAGATATAGCTCTGTATCAAATTTTTTGAAGGATTGTTTTTGCCCCTTTTTCCTTTCATTCCTATTACCATATTTTTCGGACTATAAGATGCACCAGACCGCCCGGCTGGTGTGGCTCGGTGGATTGGGTGCGGGCTGGGAGCCAGAGGGTCCCGGTTCGATTCCCAGTCGGGGCGCGTGCCTGGGTTGCGGGCCGGGTCCCCAGTGGGGGCCATGTGAGAGGCAACCATACATTGCTCTTCCTCCCCTCCCTTCTCCTTTCTCTGAAAATAAATAAATAAATAAATCTTTAAAAAAAAAAAAAAAAAAAAAAGATGCACCAGACCATAAGACGCACCTAGGTTTTAGAGGAGGAAAATAGGAAAAAAAATTTTGAAGCCAAAAAAAGTGGTAAAATATTTTACCTGCTCCAGCCTCCTACGACCTCACTCCACTGCCACACCCCCATTTTCCTCCCAAATTTGGCGGGGGGAGTGCATTTTATCGTTCAAAAAATAGGGTAGATAGATTGGGGGGGAGGGAAGAAGAAAGGAAGAAAAGAGGCAAATTTTCATAAGGCCAGATGTTTGCAGAAGCTAATTGAAAACAGGCTTCTTTTGAAGGAGTTACTGCCTCCTTGAAAGTGCTCATCTCCATGTGCAATGCAGGCCTTCTTGCAGAGGCAGGGAGGGGTACCCAGGGCAGTTCAAAGGAGACAATTCATTACTGGTTAGTGTGCACTCGCCATAATGGACATTAACTCACAGAATGAAAAACTAATAGAGTGTTCACTGCTGCTTTATCACGAGCGACAGTCTGCTCCCTCTTCATCAGCACTGTTTACCGACCTGATGGGGACCTGATGGGGACTGCTTGTCTCAGCTCATCTCAAATTAGTTTACCTCCCTTTCCGAGCCCTGCTGGGCAGCCCGCCCCTCTGCATCTGAACGAGCGGTCCAGGGGTACCGGGGAAGCTCTGGAGTCATTCTGTCCATTTTTGATATTCTGCCCTTTTCCCTTTGATTTTCCTGTTATGTCCCCAGCCGAAACTCCCCAGCACTGAATATTCATCATTTATACTGTAGACATCCATTGGTTAACCTCCACAGCCACTTTCTGAGTGAAAGCTTTATTCCCACTTCACAGATGGAAAAACTGAGGCATGAAAGTGTGAACCGCGCCTAGGCAGTGACAGAGCAGGGATATTGATCTCAGAGACACATTACTTTTCATTAAAATAACAAGAAATTTTACTCTGCTTCTCTGAGGTTTTCCTTCTCATATTCTACACCTTACCTTCTTCAGTGACCTTCATTGTAGACAACTGGTCTGTCCACTTTGTGATTTCCGCTTTCTCATAGGACAGATTTTTCCCAATCTTTCATCTCAAGGACTTTACTTATTTCCTTCTAAAACTCTGTTTTGGTGTTACTTGCTTTTTACCTTCTGGATTAGAAAGTCTTTTACTTCTTTTATCATTGGGTTTTTCTTTACCTGATAAAAACATGTAAAGTACAGCATTGGGCATATAGTCAGCAATGTTGTAATAACTATGTCTGGTGCCCGATGAGTACTAGACTCATCGGGGTGGTCACTTCGTAAAGTATATAAATATCCAATCACCTGAAACGAATGTAATATTATATGCCAACTGTAATTGAAAAATAAATCTTTTTAAAAATTTAAAAATAAAATACAGTAGCAACAGCAACAGCAAAACCAATTACAGTCACATTTTAACAAACTTGAAATATCAGAATTGCGTCATTACGTTCAAAGCCTATTTCCCTTCGCCTCGTTGCCTTTCCCCTCCCCTACTCCTTATCAGCATCTCTGCCGCGTGCACTAGAGATCTCACCTAAAATAACGGCAAGGTGCCGAAGGACCGTTTGTAGCACCCAGAGAATTAAAACCCGTGGAAATTTCTGCACGCTTATTCGGAGCTTCACGTCTCATGTGGAGGAAAGCACAGCTGTGCAGCAAACAACTGGCTAATGGCAGAGTGTGAGAAGTGTTCTGTGGCAGCTCACCTCTCTGGGAGGAGGTCAGAAACCACATGCACATTAAGATTCAAACAAACATGAAAGGAGGAAGCAAGTGATATTGATGTGAAAACTCCAGACCACTTAATGAGATGTAGGCTATGGAGGACACTTTTTTTTTAATCCTCACGTGGGAAGTTTTGTTTTTTTTTTTCCCCCATTGATTTGTAGAGAGAGAGGAAGGGAGAGAGAGAAGCATCGATCACTTGCTGCCTCCTGTACGTGCCCGGACCAGGGGTCTTACACCCCCAGGCCAGGGATCAGACCCGCAACCCGGGCATGTGCCCTGACTGGGAATCAAGCTGGCAACCATTTGGTTACGGGACAGCGCTCCAACCAACTGAGCCACCTGGCCAGGTGGGGGATGCTTTCTTCATATAACGATGCCTCCGACTTAATGACAGTGGTGATAGTGGAACGCAGGAGCCCCAAACCGGGGAGCTGAAGTGTTTGCGATATTCTGAAAAAACCACCCAGAGGACTAGCAGATGTGGACATGCCGTTTATTACTCGCACTACGGCCGGTGTGAGAGAGACTGCACCCCCCTCCAGGTCTGAGACGTGTTTTAAGGGGTCCCAGACAAAGACGGCACATATCCTACACATGATTCTAAACTGCATTACCTCAGTGTGTAAAAGGTCAAGAAGGTTTCACAGGACAAGAAGCCACTCCCAAAAGGAGATAAGGAGGAAGTTACAATCCATTCCCAAAACAGTACGCATCCCTTCTGGCCAGTGGCCGTCTGACCAGCCCTCAGTCGTAGGGGGGGAAGGGCCATGTCCACTGGCCCCACAGATACGAAGTCCAATTCAACCAAAATAAGGTGAGAAGTAAATTTTTTGACTTGCCTTTTGGATGATTTTTTTTTCTTCTCAAGAGGAAAAAATGTGGAGACCAAATATCCTATAGTACCCAATTAGACCAAAAGCAAGCATTTACCGGGAAAGTAAAAATTTTTGTAGTCTTTGAAGAATGTCACCGTATCACGCTGGAGTTTACACAGCAAAGAAAGTAAACACCTGGTGTAGTTGGTGGTTAGTTTTCAGAAAGTTGAACATTCAGCCATTTGGGGAAAATAAAGGTGTGATCTCATGGTTAGAACTTGCCAAAGGAAATGTAGTTCATGGTGAGGGGTGGGGGAGACTTGAGGCATGAAATATGAGCCAAACATGTAAAATAATATTAAATACTCTGTGCCAGGGTGTATCCTTTCCCTCTCTCTCTCTCTCGTTTAATCCTCATAATAACCCATGAAAGAGATACCATAAATATCTCCACTTTTACGTGCTGGAGACTGAGGCGCAGACAGATGGAAATAACGTGCCCAGGGACACAGTAAGTGACTGGGTTATGGAGCCAGAATTGGAATCCTTTCAGCGTGCCTCCTGCACAGTCTGTACTTTGAACACCACGCTGTGTGTAGCGTCCAGAGAGCTCTCGGTGAGCTCACGTAAGACCATAAGAAGCAAAGCAGAGGCCTGTGGCCACAGATGAGTGCATGGCAGGCACGTGGGACGTGAGACAAGCCTGTGGGTAAAGCGTCCGGGAGGGAGGCGCGTTCTCAGTGACCCTTCACCCCAGTCCTGCCAGCTCCAGATGTTCTCCGAGATCTGAGTTGCCTTTGCTCAGGAATAGCTCAGGAGGAGAAGGTTATATTTATTCATCACGGCAGTCAGAAGAGACCACCTCTTGGTTCTTCAAGCAAGAAGGAATTTAATGTGTAGTATTAGATGTTCTGAACATTGTATAAAGGGCTTAGACAATATAGTTAGGTGGATGCAGAGAGCGAGGAAGCAGCGTCTGGCTTCCTGGAAAGGAGGAAGTGCAGGCAAGGTGCCCGCAGCTCCACCACCTGCGGTGAGGAGGCAGCTGCTGCAGGAGCGCTCGTGAGCGCCACCTGCCTGCCCAGGAGAACGATGCCTTCCCCTTCGCTTCAGGGAGCACCTTTCCCAGAATCTAAACCCCAAACCCTGCTGGCAAGAAGCTAGAAAATATAGAATATACATACTCCTGTAGTCCCCAGCTTCCAGGAAAGTGGCTGCAGGTGATGCTGACTTGACAGTAGACAAGGGCACAAGGTATTTTCCTGTCTTACTTTCTATAGTAAATTTAATGTAGGGTATTAGTAAGGGGAATATATTCCCAAGAAAACAAATAAAATAACACATCTCCTATGGTAGTAAATATAAAAACCATCTTTCCAAAATAAGCCCCATTCAGCTGTTTTAGCCTGAATAAAAGTCCTAACTTGTCAGTGTCTTCGTGTGCGTATTGAAATAATTTATAACACAGTGTCTGTCTCCTCGAGTGGAAGTAATTTCTGCCATTTCAGGTCAAAATGTCATGGCTGTTTGGGTTCGTCATCATCACTCCCTCGCTACATGCGCGGACACACCCCCACGTGTACTTCTCTCTGCTCTCCGCACAGTGCCTGTGGCATCAGGAAAACCAACTGTGACCATGAAATAGGTGCTGAATCAAAATAGAAATAGGACCTCTCAGGCCCCGTTTGAGTAAGGCAGACCCGATCTCTCAAAAACCGAAACAGCGTCTCAGTTTTCCCCAATGTCCTTTCTCCTTGCTAGAGTGACTCCTAAGTTCACTTCGCTGAAGGGCCAAAGCTCTGCAGGCACCCTTTCCTTGAAAACAGAGAGCCCCACTCTACCTCCCTCAAAACAGCATGGGGAACCCTTCTAGCTCTGCACGCCATCACTCCCTGCTTTCCCCAAACCACCACTTGCTCCTGCCTGCCCGAAATGCCACCTCTTTTCTTAACTAAACCAGCAACTCCGAAGCAAGTTCTTCTCCTTTGGTATCAAGATAAAATTTAAACCTGCCACCCTTCTTCATCCCCTTTTTCTCCTGCTCGTCTTCACTGAACATTTCCAGAATTCTGTTGTGCTCTGATAGTTTTGTGATGCCTTGTTTTAAAGTCAGATGGTCTTGAGTTTACACAGTGTCAGTGTCTCGGTATATCCCTATATCGTTTCCTCTCTGTTCCCTAAGCCATGTGAGCAACTAAGCCCATAGTGCTCCCATTTTTTTTGTGTTGGTTTTTTTTTTTGCAAGGTTTTGATGAGTAATGAGATAAGTGCAGGAGTTTCAGTCTTCCAGGGTCCTTGCCAGGAGGTCCAATAGCAATAGCTGAGATTTACTGAGCACTTACTACATGCTAAACACTGTTCTAAACTCTTCATGTGTTTTATCGCATTGAATTCTCACACTGATCCTCCTAGACAGAAATTACTATTGCTCATTCACAGCTTTAACAGTTTGCCTGAGGTTATTTAGTTAATAAGTGGTCGAGTCAGAATTTAAGCTCTTTCCAAGCCTATACATAAGTGGCCAGTCAAAAAGAAATGTTGTCTTAGGGAAATTGGGTTCATAATTAATGAGAACATGCATATCTTTTTACTTAGGGGGAGAAAATTCTTTAGATTTTGAGGCAATATTCTGAAATTATATAATCACCTGACAGGATTGCTTTTCTATGTAGCTTACCCTTAACTGGCATAAAAACAGGTTGTTTATCTTTCAGTTTTTAGGAAACTTCATTCTATATGAACTGTTAATTATTCTAGGGATTATACAGCAAGACTGGATTGGATGCGTGAACAGTATTCATGTGTTACTAATGTATAAAGACAGAAATGTGGCTGCATCTTATTAACCTTCACAAGGCATTAATCAGTGTGTGTACGGCACCAGTTCACCCACTTGGCCTGCGAGGAGCGTCCGTTCCAAGCACTTAGCCATTAGCTGTACCACACGCTGGAGAAGTGGCCACGCTTGTTCTCACCGACTAGAAATTCCGTTAACCAGGTTCACACCTGCAAATCCTGCACCGCGTGTTGGCAACTGAACTCTGCCTGTATGTCTTACTCCCAAGATGCCTCAAAGGAATCCGGTGCCAAATACACAGCTAGTCTCGGTGATTGCGTGCTTGGTAGCCAGTTCAGCTCCGTCTTCCAGATAAGTCAGCTGTCTCTGCGTTGTCCACACACCGATAGGATCGGAGTGACCAGGGATTCTAGGATTCAACCAGCTGTGCTCTCAGTCACAGCGGCTCATGAGGATTTGTCACTACATGTATAAAGCTAGTCTCATTGTTCCACAGCCTACATAAGGCTATAAATAGAGGAGAAGGAGACTGAGGCTTTATTATTTATTTATTGAACGCAGTTACATAGAATCAATGATAGAAGCAGTAGTAACGTATAGTACGCACTTGGGCATTTAACACTATTGTAAGCATTTATGTATTTTCTCACTGAATCATCGGGATCCTGTGAGTTAGGTCTGATGATCCTCCTTTTATGCACGGAGAGTCTGTTACAGAGAAGTTCGCCCAAATGCTATACGAAAGCCAGAATTTGAACTCAGGTCTGTCTGCCTCCAAGGGGCACCTCCCTGTTCACTATCCTTGACAGCCACCTGCTGGCTCCAGAAACCGCATTGTACTCTGTGGACCTGAGGGTGAAAGCCAGGTTGTACTCGCTCTCAGTCAAGAAGGTGCTGGTTCATTCTCAGCCAGGGTCTGAAGTCAGGAATGGTGCGGCGGCCTGGGCAGGGAGCTCAGGACAAAAGGCCGCTGGGAAAAGGTGACTTGAAGAAAGACCCCAGATGGGGGTTTAAGTTTCAGTTCTTTAGTTCTGCCTTTATTTGTGGCACTCATTTGCGGTGTCATATCGGAAAACGTACTTTTATTTCTGTTTGGTTCGGCTTCACCATTTGTCAATGGGCCTAAGGTTTCTAAATTACACAGTGACTAAGCCGCCCACTGAGGCTCTCTGGGAGGTTTACAAATGCTGAAGCTGGAAGGGCACCGCTTTAACAAGAGGTAAGTGTTATCTCTTTGCCATATCATATTTTTGCCTCCAAAATTCTGTAGAATCCTGCGTCACTTATTCACCTGAAATATCTGGTTAAGTATTTGTTCACACTTCAAGATGCTCTTTGATGCGGGCTTTTACGGAAACACAAAAGGCTTACAAAGTCCCTGGAAATCTAATGTGGCTTCACAATTGTGCCTTTCAACAGAAGGACAGGCACTGCTCGTTAGCTTTTTCCCCCCCATTTCCAGAAACTTTCATTTCCAGCAGGGGTTGATTTGGCCACTCTACTCACCTTTTGAGTAGATAATTAGGTTTTTACGACACCTCAGGGAGGATTATTTGGAATAAAAGAAAAGTCAATATTAACGTTTCCCCCCAGGTCCCAAAGAGATTGCGGTCTGCAACTGTCACTGACAAGGGGGAAAAGCCACATCTGTGTCTGCTGGTCTGCGCTGTGCAGAGGGAGGGACCTAACGCTGAAAGCCTGGGGCCCTGGGCTGCTCTGGCTTGTTACTGCCACAGAGCCCTGCCTCGTGATTAACTGGATGCGGTGTTCCCGCTGCAGAACGGCTCCCTGTCACGCGTGTGCCGTTGGCTCAGAATTGGCCTCTCATCCTGCGGTAGCCTAAGGAAATAGCTCTCCTCTTCACCTTGGTTTTTATTTTTGTTTGGCTCCTCACAATGCGCCTTACACGAATCCCCTTTGTTCCCGCTACATAGGTCAATATTTGGAATGATTCTTCAGGTTCAAACCCCCGTGGCCTTGCTGGAGCTTAGTTGCTTACCCTGAAGTAGAATGATGTTCCAGGCCAGTGAACTGTTTGGAAGATGTTAGGTTAAAGCCATTGTGAAGGTATAATGAAGAAAAAAAAGATATAAAATTCTGTGATTTGTCCTTAAAGGTTGAATTCAACAGGCGTTATTGCTGAGCGTAAGGAAGAACTGTAGGCTGTGAAAGGCAGCAGGAAGAATAAGGTGTTGCTTCTGTTCCCGTGGATTTCACACTCTGCCAGGGGTGCCTTGGGCAAGCCCGGTGCGAGGGGAGACGTGTCCCGGCCACGAGCGGAGGCGGAGTGTGCCTGGAGTTCAAAGGGCGGTCTCAGGTTCTGGGGCAGGCACCTGGTTGGGGGCCAAGGCCCCCACTGGGTCCTCGCAGCAACTCTGCATGGCGTAACTGAGGAAAAGAGCCTTAGAGTTGTTAAGCACTGTGTTCTAGGGGAAATAAAAAGTGAATGAATGACTTTTATTTCTCTGGGCAGCAGCGGGGAACAGTATGGTTTCAGGCCCAGGCCTGGCCATTCAGCTGGTCGGAGCATCATCCGCATGCACCGCGGTTGTGCGTTTGATCCCTGGTCAGGGCACGTACGAGCATCAACCAATGAATGCATAAATACATGGAAGAATAAATAAAATTTTTTAAAAAGAGGATGGCTTCATAGAGATAAAAATTAATCAGGATCCTTAAATTCTTTATAAAAGTTTGGTCTTGGTGAGGAGGGGGCAGGGATTGGCCTTATAATAATACGTTCTCAAATAAGTGGTACTGACCATTTGAGTCACCACCTGGGCAGTGAATGCGACAGGCATGTCTTCTCCTCCCCAAAGAGTTACTCTCTATAATTGGGGCAACATGAGACATCTTGGAGAAAAGGAAGAGAAAAAGGAATGAGAGGGAGATGTTCCAAAGAACACTAAGAAGTTCTGTTGCCTACAGTCTTGTGATTAACGGGGGGAAAGGCGGAACCCATGACCACTGAAATAAAACATGGCCCCGCAGAAAGTAGGTCCTTGCCCCCCACACCCACGGGCAGCATGCACTTTTGCCATAAAGATATTACCAGTCAGGTGAATAGACCCTGGAGATGCAGGTACAAGTAAGACGCCTTCCCCTTCCCCTCTAGCTCCCCCATCCTTATCTTCTTCCTTCCTGGTCATGAGAACTGGGGTTTCTTCTACTTTTCCCCACCCCAATTTTTAAAAAATTTCTTCTGTTTGCCCTTCATCCGCCGTAAGCGTGGACGAAAGAGCTCCCTGCCTGAGGCAGCAGCGAGGAGCCTTCACACCCCCACACATGCTGGGGGACACGAAAGGGCCCTTGGCCGGGGTTGTGTCCGGAGTGGGCTGTGCTTGCAGAGCTGGCTGTGCATGTGGGCGCAGGGCCGGGGTTCAGTCTGGGCAATGCGCACCACGTCCCCATTCTCTGCAACCCCAATTCTGTAGGCCAGGGAACAACCTGAGTCAGCATTTGGACTTTCAAAAGTCAGTTGGCAAGCCTGGCTGGTGTAGCTCAGTGGATTGAGCGCGGGCTGGGAACCAGAGGGTCCCAGTTCAATTCCCAGTCGGGGCACATGCCTGGGTTGCAGGCCAGGTCCCTGGTGAGGGCCATGTGAGAGGCAACCATACATTGCTCTTTCTCCCTCCTTTCTCCTCTCTCTAAAAATAAATAAATAAAATCTTTAAAAAATCAATTGGCTTTGCTAGGTCAAACTCCAAATGTCTGAAGACATCTGAACTGAAAAGAAATAGTTCTTATTTGGGGATAAAAGGGCCATTGCTTCTGAAATAGGAGGCAAAATAAGGAGAACCTACTAAACGTGTTTCTTAGATAAGGCCCATCCTAATGTAGAAACGGCAGAATAACTTAAAACAAGGTTATAGACAATTTGTAGGGGGGAAAGGGTGTCTAAATAAATGGGTTGATAATACTGGCTAAAGCTAGGACTGTTGGCAGAGAATAGCTAGGTGTTAAAAATGTGTCTCAGCAAAGAGAAAGAGTGGTCAAAAAGTGTCACCATGAAATTTTTTTAATTGATTTTTAGAGAAGAAGGGGCAGGGGAGACAGAAACATCAATTCGTTGTTTGATTTATTTGTGCATTCATCGATTAATTCTTGTATGTGCCCTGACCCGGGATCGAACCTGCAACCTGGTGTGTCAGAGGGACACTAAGCAACTGAGTCACTCGGCCAGGGCTGTCACCATGAAATTTTAGTTTGGAGCCATTAACTTAGATAAGGAGGGAAGGACATCTCCATCCTATGGAAATCCAAATTAGATGCTCATTGTTAGCATCTAATTAGCACATGAAGGTCACATATCCATTCCAGAAACCAGGAGGTTTATTGATAAATAGTTTATTTAACAAATGCTTACGAAGTGTCGACTATGTACAAAACACTGGGTTGGGGGTAGATTCGTTCTTACAGGCTTGCAAGTAAGTCAAGGGAATGAGTAAAAAGTAAGGATTGTGGTACAGAAAAAGTAAGAAGGTCAAGGTTAGAGCTAGCTGGCATTCAAGCTCCAACCTGGAACTGTGGTTTTAGGGTGTGTATAACACTTTAAAGTCTACCCCCTGTCAGGCTCGGTGGTAGCATATCCCACAGGCACTCACCAAGGGGAAGGCGGTGGGACGCAGGGTTTCCTGTCACGGCCCCCGCTGACTGTACGTCCCATTAATCCTTAATGTCACCAGCCTACGAGGTATTCCCGTTTTTTTCTTTTTTAAATATCATCAGGTAACGAAATCAAAGAATCTCAAAATTATTTATAGAACCTAGTAACACAGCCCGGCTGGTGTATGTAGCTCAGTGAATTGAGCACAGGCTGGGAACCAGAGGATCCCGGTTCGATTCCCAGTCGGGGCACATGCCTGGGTTGCGGGCCAGGTCCCCAATGAGGTCCCCAATGAGGGCCATGTGAGAGGCAACCATACATTGTTCTTTCTCCCTCTCTTTCTCCTTCCCTTCCCCTCTCTCTGAAAATAAATAAAAAAATAAAATCTTTAAAAAAAAAAAAAACCTAGTAACACATTGTTCTACGAGTTAGGAAGGTGCTCTCACCACAATTTTCTAAATAAGATTGGGAATTAAGTCGTTCCGTCCAGGCTGAAGCAGAGATCATTCTGTGGTGTCTGTCATTTCTCTGTGCAGCTGGGAAGAGGAGTCAAATCATGATTGTACCGAAATGCGATTTTCTAAAATGTTTTCCAGTGAGAAAATCCCCGGGGATCATCCCTCATTGTCTTTTTCTATCTGCTAAAAAGTTCGAAGTCGCAGAATTAACCTTTCTTTTCCTGCTGTGATAACCATCCTTCCCTTTTCAATGTATCACTTTGATGACAGCTGATACCCGTCTAAGCGCCTGTTGTAACCATTTCAGATAATATTGCAGATGCACAAGGACACCCTCATATGAATCAATTAAAGAAGGCACAGTAAGTTGCCATGGAGAGTGTGGCAGCTGCATCCTTGAAAACAGATGCTCTTCTGGGTCTGAATAAGTCCAATTTTGACTAATTTTAAGACCTAAACAGATTTCAGTCTGGTTAATATTGGGAAGCGGAACCACTTGAGACACCCTAATGAACTCTGCTGATTGCTTCTCCGTGACAGTTAGTGTGTTGGTTTGCCCTGTGAGATGCTGGGTGTTTGATAACGCCAGGGGTTTGATGTCAATCGAAAGGGGAGAGCCCACGTCTCAATTGCAGCCTCACGAGGTTGGCGTGGCTTCTAAAGGCAACCCAATTCATAGGGAAAGTGCGTGGGCTGTAGGCCTTGACCGGAAACGCCTTACACTGTGCTTCTGCAAGGGTTTGAACGGCCCAGGAAACCAGCGATGATGAACTACTTCCCTATCCCCACTCGGTTTCTAGGGTATACTCGAGAAACTGAGGAGGAAGTCCTAGTTGTAAATGGCAAGCTGTTCCTTCTCAGTCCTGATCTTTATCATTCTGTTATTATGTGAATTATTTGTCCTGTTATGTTGGCCCATTAAATCAGTGGTTCTGCTTAATTTTTTTTAAAAAAAGCAGTGGTGTTTACAAAAAATTATCATAGCCAAATGTGTGTCTCAGATAAACAACTCGAACTCACATTTAGTCAGCTAAATATAGAGGATTGAATGAAGGTAGGGACAAAGCATGGTGTCAGGGGACGATCCCAGTTGTCCATGGAAGAGACGAGGGCTAAACCAGGAAAATGACAGTCGATACAGAAAAGACAAAATGTATTAAGAAGACATGTATGATATAAAGTTGGCAGAAATTAGTCTTTGCTGAGGGGAGTGAGGGAGGGAAGAGGTTCAAAGATTACTCTAAAGTCTGCAGCTGAGATTCCTGAACTGACAGGGAATTTATAGGGAATTCAGGATAAAGAGCAGACGCGGGAGACGGATAATGAGTTTAGTTTCGAGCACATGGCATTTGAGATGCCTGTGGGGTGCCCTACGGAAGCTAGCCGGCAAACAGTTGATCGAATGAAGTTTAGGTGTCATCCATTCCTAGATAATAGCAAAACCCATGAAAATGTATGAGCTCACTCGGAGAATGTGTAGAATGACAAGTAAGGGAGACCAACAGAAAAAGTCCCTGGGAACGCCGGCATTTTGGGGTGAAGGAAACTGCTGAAACAGTGTCAGAAAGGTGAAAAGACACCCAGAGGAATGTGGCAAAAGGAAACAGAACTTCCAGGAGGAAATGGCCAGTCTGTTGAATGGGGTCAGTGCTGGAAGGCCCCCAGTGGATTTGGCTGGTGATCATCAGGATAGTTATTTAACAAAGAGGCAAAGGCAGAAGTCAGATCATGGCACAGGGAAGAGTTCACGGAAGGCAAGGCAACAGGAAGCCAGCGTTGACACTTCTTTTGGAGTCTTGCTAAGCATCTGATGTCCTCAAGCGGGGAGCAACAGAGAGCAGCAAGGACAGAGGGCCTGGGGAGAGCGGGGTGAATTTGGGAAACTTGCTGAGTAAGGGAAAGGGGCTGGCCAAGCGCTAGTGAAGGATGAACAAGTGGGACTGAAGACTTCTTTGAGAATAAAATCCGGAAAATTTCAGTGGCGCCAATCCATATTTTCGTTTTGTTCTGCCTCCCTGTCCAAAGGTGCGGTGCAGAATTAGCCCAGCGTGAGATCAAGTTGCCAAAGAAGAGTTGAATACTCTGAGGGTCATTGCCATACAATGACACATAGCAACCTCTAGCGACTAGACAAGGGGGGGAATGCAGGCTTTTAGCCTTCCAGAGTCTCCAGTGGGGTGAGCAAAGGAAAATCGGAAATCTCCGCTGCTCCACCTAACAAGCAGGGTTTGGCCCAGAGACCCAAATTCCGCTTCCTCATAGGCCAGTCAGTTCAGCGTAGAAAGCCACAGTGGCATTGCTACAGATGGTTAGCCAGGGGTCTCAGGGGTGCCTGCTTTTACGCCACAGCCCTGTGAGGAACAAGGATATCATGAATGATCTGACGTGGCCCATCCCCAGTATCAGAAGAACAGCTCCAAGTGCACATCTTAATAAAATGGTCAAGCACTAGTATTTTTAAAGCCCACAATATATGCATGGTCTGCCAATGTGCAGCAGTCCCCAAGATAAATATCTAACCATGCAGCCTCTAAAAGGGTTTGTGCAAGGGGGGTGTGGGGCTGTATCTAGCAACCTTCCATCTTGACTGTAATCTCCCAAACAGCAGATTCTGTCCGCCTTGCTTTTTTGTACATTTCCATTTGACATTTAAAAGCTAGTCCGTTGTCTTTGTTGCCTTTGTTTGCCGTGCTCAGCATTTCTTTGCTCAGTGCATTCCTTCTTGTTAAGAAAACTTTGTAAACTTCAGTGTGCCCTCAAAAACTCACAGGCCAGCTTTGCCATAGAAATCTGGGCCTCATTTTCCGTGTTGCTTTACTAGAATGTTAGGTTTTTGCCATAGATTGCAGTCAAGCAAAATGTATAGTGTTGCTGTTCTAAACTGTGTTTACCTCATTCATTGCAAGTTTTTTATCTTGGCTGCTTAGCTTACCATTAACGTACTCTACTTCGATGTTTTTTAATGGCACGGTTTGCCAGTGGTCAGTTGCTACACATAATGAAATTGTATATTTCTATAATAAGAAGTCGAGATATACAGATACCTTATTTTTTTGGTGTAAGTTGTCCAGAATGCCTTTGGTAGAGTTTGGGATGTGAGTCCAATAGCCCCCCTTATCTGCAGCTCTGCTTTTCATGGTTTCAGTGACCCACAGGCAACTGCAATCCAAAAATATGAGACAGAAAACCCCAGAAATAAACAGTTCATAAGTTTTAAGGTGTGCGCCTTTCTGAGTTGCGTGATGAAATCTCCCGCGACCCTGTTCCACCCTGCCTGGGACATGACTCATCCGTTCGTCCAGCATCTCCCCACGGCATGCTGCCCTCCCGTTAGTCACCCAGTGGGTGGCCTTCTCCGGTGCCAGGCCCGCTGTCCCGGTATCAGAGTGCTCGCGTTTGAGACACCCTTATCTCACTTCACAGTGGCCCCAGAACATGAGAGAGGTGGAAGGTGCTGGCGATTTGGACACGCCAAAGAGACGTTGTAAGCGCTTCCTTTACATGAAAAGGTATATATGTATAGGGGAAAAACGGAGTCTATACAGGGTTCAGTACCATTCAAGGTCTCAGGCACCCACTGGGACCTTGGGGCACATCCCTGTTGATAATGGGGATGGCCGTAGAACTTTGAACCTCAGACCACGAGTCCAATTTTCTCAGGATCTGATTTCTGCGTCTTCATTGGTACCTAGCCTCTCTATGCCACAGTTGGTGTCACACAACGGAGGAATCCAGCAGCTCAAAAGCCTTAACATGCTTTGAAACATCCCATTACCTTTACCTAAGTTGCTTTCATCCAGCCTGCCAAACGAAAGCATTAGGAAGACCGTGACCTGACGCAGGGATGCAGCCCCCTGAATAACTTTGACATTAGGGAGGGAACGTGACGTCACACATCTGGCCTCCTGCAGATCGAGTGAGGGAGCATCGCAGGTGATGCCAAGGCTGCTGACGATTCTAAACCTACATCACTGCACTCCCTTCCTCCTTACACATCCGTTCCTGTAAATGAGATTTTTCTTCTTTTGTGTTTGCTGTGATTATTTATTATAGTCTGGTTCCATAGTGGGGAACTTGGCCTTCCAATTCTCGACTGTCTCTCTGGTCCTGCCTGTGGGCGGAGCAAGAGTCTAGGAAAAGACGCAGCTCTGAAAGCCCACAGCTGCGGAGCTGCGGCAGCCAGGCGTCGACTCCTACCCTCTGAGGCAAGCACAGCCCATGTTTAGTCAGCATGCCTTGCCTTGTCCTTGGGACAGCGTCTCCTCTGGTGAGGAGGAGAATTTTCAGATGGAAAAGCAAAAAATACGGATAAACGGAAATTGAACTTCATGATGGATGGAATTATCTTTTAAGTAACTTGTTGCTATAATTAAGCTTCTTAACCTGGACAAATCACATGCTAATGAGTAATAATAATTATTCATGTTTATTATTTATGTTAATATTGAATGAGTTTTATGTGCTGTTGGTTTAAGTGTTTTATCTGCATTAACCTGTTTAATACCCCCAACACCCCCATGCTCTAGGTGCTATTATCTTCATTTTACAGAGAAAAAAACTGAAGCACACAGAATTTAAGTAATTAGCTCTTGGTCACATAATAAGTAGTGAGGTCAGAACTCAAGGCCAGTCTTTGAGCCTCTAGTGAACTAAAAGAACTTTTTAAAAAAAAAATGTTTAAGATTTTACTTATTTATTCTTAGAGGGAAGGGAAGGAGAGAGAGAAGGAGAGAAACATTAGTGTGTGGGAGAAACATCAATCAGTTGCCACTCACTCACCCCCAGTCAGGGGACCTGGTCCGCAACCCAGGCATGTGCCCTGACTGGGAATCGAACCGGTGACCTTTCACTTTGCAAGACAATACCCAACCCACTGAGCCACACCAGTCCAGTCAGGGCTTAAAAGAACTCCTGAACAAAATTGCCACGTTAACTGCCGGTGACCCTGGAGAAACTATGGGGAATGGGATACACAGCAGAATGGTAGACATAAACAAATGTAGTTCATCTTTCTGCTGCTCGGTATTTTCCTGAAGGCAGTGTCCAAGTGCTAGTAAATATTTCATCAGTTACTTAGGGAAGATGTAGAAGGCAGGTTTATAAAACTTTCCAAGAAGACTTTTAGGACTTCTTGACTGTAAGCTCCATGTGAGTGAAAGCAGAAACTCGCTCACTGCCACCCCCCGCCCCCTGGACACCTCAGGCTCACAGCGAGCAGCGTGGCGTCGAGAACGCAGGAGTTGATCGCCCCCCCGCCAGTCAGGCCAGACTCTGCTGTAGTTGGTGTGTTTGCGCCTGCATCCCACGTTTCAGGGGAATGATACAACAACTGCTGTGGTTTGGTTGGTAAAGTGTAAGAACTGTAAAATTCTGCCGTTCATTTATTTGAAGAATAGTTGAAAAATTGGGGCTGGTTAGTTTAGAAAAGGGAAGACTTCAAGGAAGACAAGGAAATGACTTTAATGCTTGACGTGCAGACACATGAGCGTGACTGTGAAGCTGGCAGAAGCAGAGCCAGTGATGAGAAGTTAACCATGACACCCCTGGCCGGGCAGCTTGGTCAGTGAGAACGTCGTCCCCATCCCCCGAGGTTGGGGGTTCGCTCCCCAGTCAGGGCACGTGCAGGAATTAGTCAGTGAATGCGCAGATACATGGAACAACGAGTCAGTGTTTCTATTCTCTGTCTCCCTTCCTCTCTGTCTCTAAAAATAAGTAAAGTTTTTATTAAATAAAAGAATTTTAAAATGACAGATATAGCTTGATGTAGGATGGTTAGAGCTTTCAGAGCAGGAATCAGCTGCTTCCAAAGGTCCTGTGTTTCCTTCCACACACGTGTGTGTGGGTGAGCAGCCAGCAGCGGATGTGTGCGTGACGCAGGCACAGACTGCATGGCTGGGCCAGATGTCTGCTAAGGCCACTTCCAACTCTGAGGTTCTGCAAATTCAAAACAGTCATCTGGGCTTCTGGTTTTAATCAAGGACAGAAACATTCCATCCTGTCTTGGATGTCTAATGCCACCAACGCCAGCACTCGCCAAATTGGTAAAAACAACATGATGAGCAACAGAACAGCATGTCATTTCCAAAAAGTCTGGAGGCACCCAGTGAAATGATTGGCGTTCTCACCCCTCTTTTTCAGTGCTGTCTCCAGCTCAGGATGGTCACGTGACCGCGGACCTCCCCCCAGTGTCCGAGCAGATCACGCAGACCCTGAGTGAGCTTGCCAGATCGTTCCAGGACATGGCCGACCGCTGCCTGCTGGTCCTGCACCTGGAAGTCAGGTACGACCCAGCTCCACACAGGACCGCGGTTGAAAGACGCTGCGGGTCATCCATCACTTGCTTTTCCCGGGGGAGTCTCACTGTAATCCTTGGTTACTGTCGATGCTGTCCTCTTCTTACGCTGAGTGCGATGTTTACTGTCACTCGACCGCGCTCCAGGTGTGGTATTGTGAGCGCGGCGACTCAGCGCCAGCCAGGCCTGTGGCCGCAGA
The DNA here is from genome assembly GCA_004026765.1 of Micronycteris hirsuta. Taxonomy (NCBI): domain Eukaryota; kingdom Metazoa; phylum Chordata; class Mammalia; order Chiroptera; family Phyllostomidae; genus Micronycteris; species Micronycteris hirsuta. The sequence continues at coordinate 191,069 of PVJI01000567.1, forward strand.
ATGGCCTGGGTCGGAGGTCGGTACCAGCTGGCCATCGGTCTTAAGACAGTTAATTAAGTTCACTGACCCTCAGTGTCCTCGTCTTAGAAATGGAAACAATAATTCCTAACTTACGGCTTTATAAATGGCATAATTACAGCAATGCCTGCCACATAGTAAGTATGCAGAATGTGGCAGCTTGCGATTACGATGACTCCAGTGCCCTTGATACTTGTACTAAGGTGTCTGCTAATCAAATGAGGGACCATGATCCTTTCCCTCAAAAATTTAAAACCCGATTGAAGAGATGAAATTAAAATAATAATTCAAGAAAGTACACGTAGTTTCAAAGGTACCGTACCCTTGGCCTCTTATTTCTCCCCCTGCAATGCAGAATATTCTGTTTCGCTTTGGTAACCTCTTACACCTACAGAAACGGTAGGAAGAAGGGATGAGGGAGTCTTTCACTGCTGATTCATTCATTCATTCATTCAGTATTTATCGAGTGCCTTCCTTATGCCAGGCAGTGTTCCGAAGGTTGGGGCCGAGCAATGGAGAGAGCCCTCCAGGCCGCTGCTCCCCTTGAAGCACATTCTAATGAGGAGAAACAGCCAGTGAGTGAGCAAAAAGACAGTTCACACAAGTGCAACTAAGACATTAGAAAAGCAGAATGGAACCGAGCAGGGCTGTCCAGTGGAAATATAAAGTGAGCCACACATGAACCGCATAGACAATTTACATTTTCTAACAGTCACATTTGAAAAAAAGAGGGAAGCATAAATTACAACACACTTTATTTTACCCAGTATAACCAAAATATTATTTCAGCATGTCATTTGCATAAAAATTATTAAGGAGATGGTTTGTATTTGTGGCCCTGAGCCTTTGACGTCTGGGTGCTGGACGCTCACGGCACCCTGGAGTGGGCCTCTGGGCTTTTCAGGCGCCCCGGGGCCTGCACGTGGCCGGTGCTGGCCTCCTGGCAGCGCAGGGAGTGGCTGCGGTTGACCAGCAGGGGGATCTTTCTGTGTGTTTTTTAGGAAGAGCATTCAGAGCAAACGTGACAAGGTAGTAAGAGGGAACCATCTGTGCAAAGACCAGGGGAAACAGTGTCCAGCTCTGTCTTGGGGGCTCACAGGCCCCGAGACAGAGTCGGGTTGGAAGGGAGAGGGGCCAGCTGACGGTGGCCTGGTGGACAAGGGGGCAGGCGGGCCTGGAGGGGCAGGTACAGGCACCGTAAGAGGCTTTGCAAGGGAGACGTACTCATTCATTCATCATTCACTCCCATTTTTTTCAATTTTTTAAAAATTAAATGTCGTGGGGTAACATTGGTTAATAAAACTACATAAGTTTAAAGCGTACAGTTCCGTGGTGCACCATCTGTATTTAGCCTTGTGTGCTCACCGCCCAAAGCCGAATCTCTTTTCGTCGCCACGTATCTGCCCCCCTTTACCCTTTACGGCCCTCCCCACCCCCTCCCTCGGTACCTGCCATGCTGTTGTGTGTGTCCGGGAGCGTCTGTTTGTTTTTCTTCATTTTTGTTTGTTTGCCTTCATTTTGTTTTTTCTTCAGTTTTTGTTCATTTGCTGTTTTTAGTTTATGTCCCATATGGGACTGAAATCATGTGGTTCTTGACTTTTTCTGTCTGACTTGCTTCACTTAGCATGTTCAGGACTGGATAAAGATGTGGTCCATATACACAATGGAATACTATTCAGCTATAAGCAAAGCTGAAATACTGTCATTTGAGACAATGTGGATGGATCTTGAGAGTATCGTACTAAGCGAAATGAGTCAGACATTCACTCACATGCTTAAAGGATCCCTTTGGCTGTACAGGAAAGAGGAATTTCAGGGAGGGGGATGCATGGAAGCAGAGTGACCAGGTGGGCACCAACGTGACCGAGGCGGAAGTGTCAGGAGTGCTGGACTTAAGACACCTTCTGAAGGGAGGGCCGGTCACATTCATCGACAGATCAGATTGGGCACAGGGCTGGAAGCAGAGAGAGAGGGCTGAGGACGCCGCCAGCTGTGGGGTCACAGCCAGGGCCGTTAGCTGAGTGAGAAAGACTGAGCGAGGCCAGAGGGTGGGCGAGGGGTGGAAAGCAAGAATTCCATTTTGGGATGTTCGGTTTGGGATGCTTATTAGGCATCCAAATACAGTAGCAGTGTCAAATCGGCAGTTGGATATAGGCTTTAGAAACTTCAGATCAGAAACCTTAGCACCGGAAAGTATAGAGTAAGTAATACATTTTCTTCTGGCTGACCATGAAGCATTATTAAAGTTGGTAGAGTATTTTTTTCTTTTGGAGTCTTTACTAGATTTAGATGTTTAAAATGTAAGTAGGACTTCAGGTCATGCATTTGGACTCCAGTTGGAACTTGGATATCTTTCTGGTGTGCCCAGGCAAGGCCTGATTGATCATGTCTCATTAACGTCACTTCTTTTGTGTGCCACTTGCTTTTTTGTTCTTCATTATCTTGTCCAGTGAGTTACTTCTTTACTGCTTCAGAGCACCTTGTGGGCGGAGCAAGAGAAGGAGCAGCTCAGATTTGGAATCCGTTTTACTCAGCATTATTTCTGAACCCATTTCTTGACATTCAGCTGTCCAGAAATAAAGCTATTCCTCTGGGTTTTCTCATTTGATTTACAATAATATTTAGATTTGTTTTCTATCTTATTTATAGGGTGGCAGGTGTTTTCTATGACTAGGTAAATGCAATAGACATAAAAGAAAAAAAGAACCATGCAGTAACGTTCGAATGCCTCTGTTTCCCATGCACAGAAACATGAGGGAACATCAAGTGCATTACTAACACAGCTCCTGGAATTACGCTATTGATTGTGTGGGCACACGATGTCCTCTACATTTAGAATTATCTGCTTGTAGTGCGGTTAATTCCAAGTGGGATCTTTTGAACACGTTTGAGTAAAATCTTTTAAATCTTTGACCTCCGTTCTGCCCTTTCTGTTCCTGTGCGTCTTGGCAGTACCATTCTAGGATGCCGAACACGGTTTAGTCATTATTTATTAAGTTTACAAGGAACCATTCAGTGCGGTAACATCCACTGCTCTATCTCCTTGAACATTCATCAAAAAAAAAAAAAAAACAACCCAGAAAAAGATCATTTGAAGAAAGAATAACAAAAAAGGCTGAGTTTTACTGCGAACACTAAACACATTTATTTTTTCTAAATTGAATGTCCTCACCTCCTCATATAACAGTTCAGCATGCAGGTTACTGTCTTATGAACACGCTCCATTTCGCCTTTGCTTTGTTTACGGTACAATATATAAAACTAGACGGAACACTCCAGGTGTGGCTCAGATCGTGAACGTTCACACTGTTCATTCCTCGTCACAGCGCTAAGCTTTTTGTTTTATGTTTACAGTCGATACATCAGTTTACAGAATGCCTAAGACACATCCCAAGCCGGTCATTCTCCTGTAGCACAGCAATCCGAAGACAGAGCAGCCTGCTGTGTGCCCCGGGTGCCCACAGTCGGTGACGGCGGGAGAGGCCGTTAGCTGCCCGAGGACCGGGAAGAGCCCCGCTGCCTAATAGGTGCTCAGTAAAAACATCGGTGACTCTCGGGAATTGGCTGGCTTGAGAGCAAACCCAGATGAATTATGTGCTGTTTGCCCAAATCAAACCTGTCTCCTGTCTCAAAGAAAATGAGTTGGTTTGGGGATTCTGGCTTCACCGAGCATTTCAGTGCATGTATTTGAGAGGTACAGGGGTGCTGCATGGCCAGCGTCATCCTTGTCATCACAGACGACTGGTGTGCTTGTTTCATTCCCATCCTGCTGTAAGAAAGGTTAGGACTTCGCGCCTATTGCCCACGTGCTGGAACAGTGGAGAGGGCCGGTTAGTCAGGGTCCCTGGCATTTTTCACCTACTGTAGTAAGCGCACAGATAGAAGAGATGAAAAATTATGGGAAATGCTAGCGAGATGTCCAGAGCAACTTCAAATGCCAAAAATTTGTCTTCTTCCCCCCAGTATTTTTATATGCATAGTCCATATTTTTCTTTACTGTTGTTAAAGTTCAAATCAAAAGTGTCCCCAAATCTAGCAGGTTCTGTGGTTCAGGACCTTCCAAGGACATTTGACATTTTACCTGTGTCACCTGTAGGTCACAGGTAACCGCCAAGCAGTGCCCGTCCACAGTCTGAAACATAAGGCAAGTGACACCCCCAAGAAACGAAAGACATGGTTAGGCTATAAAACAGCGTTCAGTGTCCGTTCATATTCGAACTTTGGGAGAAGAAATTTAAGTTGCCGTTTGAGTTTAAGATGCCGAGAATCTCGCCATCAGCAGGCCTCCGAGTAGGTTCAAGTGCAAACTGCCTGTCCCTATTGGGACCCTAAGTGTGCACTTTCTGAACTTTCCACCGTCCCGCTGTGCGATCAGCAGTGTTGGCAGAAACCCTTGATGCCAAAGTCCTCTTAAGGTCAGCAACAAGATGCCAGAATCCAAAAGACAAGGGAAAAAAACATTTTTCTAACATTTTTTGATATTTGTCAGTGACCAATTCCTTTTTCATCTCTAACCATTTTGGGAGAGGAAGACAGTCCCTTAAAACTGTTCATCTCTCTTCTCTGCCACTCACATCAGGATCTCGTGAGCTGTCACCTCCAGTTCGGAATAATGTCCTGAGTAGTCTCTCTACTTCCAGTTCATCCGTGCTCCCCTGTCAGTCCACCCTTTATCCTGCACCAGAGTGACCTTGCCAAAGCTCATATCTGATTATATCATTTCACCTCCTGCCATCCGCCTGAGGGTCCCTATGGCTTCTCACAGTCCAGAGTCCTTGGATGGCCTCCAAAGCCTAGGGTGGCCTGGCCCTGGCTCTGGCCCATCCCCAGCTCGCCTCCTGCCTCCGTCATGTGATCCTTGAAGACCCAAAGGAACCTCACCAGTCCCTGAAACTGCCCTCTCTGCTTACCCCTATGCCTTTGTCCATGGCCTTCCCACTGTCTGGAGTTATAATGTTTGTAATGTACTGTAAAAATACTTGAGCATTTATGGCTTGATTTTATTTTTAATTAAGAAATGCTTAGTATAAATTTCATCCACAATACCAATCAATTTCCCTAGTCATTAATCCCACACCAGGGTTGGTTGACTTTTACTACATCAGAGAGATCGGATTCCAGAGGGATCTGCAACCAGTGCATTTACTGGTATCTTGACCAAATACTTTTGCTCATTATAATGCACATGAATGTCAGAATGAGCTTTTATTGGCGCAATTAGTCATTAGGTGATTAGCAGCTATTAGATGATTACCCATCATGAAAATGAACTGGTGGTCAAGATATTTGGATTCCTTTACATCAAGAGGTTATAAGAATATAGCACATGCTATATAAAATTTAGTTCACAGTGGATTATAGATCTAAATGTAAAACCTAAAGCTTTAGAACTTTTAGGAAAAAGCATATGGAAGAATTTTAGTTACTTTAGTTAAGCGAAGATTCTTAAATCTAACACCCAAAGCACTGTCCATAAAAGAAATAAATAATGAATTGAACTTCATCAAAATGTAAAGCCGTTCTTTGAAAGACACTGTTACGATGAGAAGAAAAGGGACTCTTTCCCTGCCTGGCTGCTCGAACATCGGCCGCCACCAGGAACGACACAGGAGCGACACCATGAACTACCCGGACCAGGAAGTTCATGGCCAACAGACAGCTTCAGCGGAAACAGATGGTCGTTGACGACCTTCACCCTGCAAGGGCGACAGTACCTGAGCCAGAAATGTGGGGAAAACTAGCTAAAACCTACAAGAACACACCAGATGTCATCTTTGCGTGTGGATTCAGAACCCGTTTTGGTGGTGGCAAGACCGTTGGCTTTGGTGTGACGTATGATTCCTGGGATGACGCAAAGAAAAATGAACCCAAACCTAGACTTGCAAGACACGGCCTGGGAGTGGGTAAGGAGACCTCAGGGAAACAGCAAAAGGAACACGGAGCAGGATGAAGACAGTCCGGGGCTGCAGAGGCCAGCGCTGGGGCTGCCAAAGAAGGAGGGGAGGTTCTCCAGGGGCCTTCTCTGTGGTGGTGGGCAGATGTTTCAGGAGAGGATTGATAAGTTCAGAACATTTGTGTGAAAGAAAAGACAAGTAAAAGACTGGGAGAAAATATTTGCAAAGATGCGTATCTAATAAAAGACTTGCATCCAGGAAATATAAAGAAGTTTCAGAACTTAGTAAGAAAGCAAAAAACCTAATTTAAAAAAATTAGGCAAATGATGTGAGCACAAAGATGTATGGATAAGAAGTAAGTCCATGAAAATACACCTAACATCATCAGTCATTAGGAAAATATGAGTTAAAACCACAATGAGATATCATTATACATCTATTAGAATGACTAAAAACTTTTTTAACTGACAGACGCTCTTTGAGGGCATTATGCTAAGTGAAATAAGCCAGACAAAGAAAGACTCAACAGTCCTGGTGTTTATATATGTGGAATCTAAAAAAAAAAGTCAAACTCATAGAAACAGAAGAATAAGTGGGGGCTGGGGAAGTGGAGGAAACAGGAGGCGGCTGGTGAATAGGATGAACAAGGTCTGGGGATCTGATGTAAAACATGGTGACTGTGGTTGGTAACACTGTACTGTATCTTTGAAATTTGCTACAAGAGTAGAACTTAAATGTTCTTGCTACACAAAGAATAAATGTGTGACTTAATGGAGGTGTTAATTAACTAGATAGCAGGGGAGGGGGATCCTTTCAGAATGTATACCTATCTCAAAACACTTTAAATGTCTTATAATTTTATGTGCCAAGTGTACCTTAATAAAGCCAAACTTCAAAAAAACGGCAACACTAGGTGCTAGTGGAGGGCGCGGAGCAACTGGGACCCTGCGTGTCGCTGGTCGGAAAGCAACATGGCATGGGGACTTCGGTAAAACAGTTTGGCGATTTCTTATAAAATCAGACATGCACTTATCATATGACCCACTAATCCACTTTTAGGTATTTACGAAAGAGAAATAAAAGCTTATAATAAAAGACCTGTGCATGAAGCAGCTTTGCCCACAATCACCCCAAACTTGAAACAGCGCAGATGCCGACTGGTGAAGAGTGAAACTGTGGTCCCTCCGCAGGCGGGAGGAGTGAACTACATGGACTAGTCTCAGACAGTTATGCAGAATGAAAGAAGCCAAACTCAAAGCGACGCTTGTGTGTGACTGACTCCGTTTGTATGGCATTCTGGGCGAGATGAAATTGTGGGACAGAAACTACATCCGAGATGCAGGAGCCTGGGGTATGAGCAGAGGTTGACTTCAAAGGGGACGAGGAAATTCTGTAACTCGATCATGGTGATTCTTACACAACTGTGTGTGTCTGTCAGAAATCGTAGAGCGGTGAATTTTCCTGTTTGTAAATTATTTCTTAATAAGCCTGACTTTCAAAAGGAAGGTGACGGTCAAGCCTGTTCTTGCGTCCTTCAGGATACTACCCAAGGCTTTTGCAGCGCCTCGCGCTATTTTTAACAAATTCATGGATATTCATTGTTTTATTTAAATAGTAAATTAATGTTAATAAGTATGCTAATCACGAGGGTAGCCAACACTTACTGCGCACTTCCTTCACGCCAGACCCTATGTAACACACTCTCTGTGTAGTAGCTCCTTAGCTATTGTTGCCATCCCTTCGCACAGGTAAGGAAACTGAGACAGAGAGAGGAAATAACTTGCCCGCCGTCCCACAGGTAATTAATACATGTTGGGACTGGGAATTGAAACCAATCCAGTCTCCTTATAAAGCTCACACATGTAAGATCTGGGACTTCTGCCCCTCGTTTTCACGACAACAATATCCTTTGGAAGACGTGATGCTTTTCACGCTACGCATGCAGACCTGTCACTGAAAAGAATTTCAGCGCCCGTTTCTCTCTCCCCCACAACTCGTGGATTAAATAACCAACCGCAGAAGCTGACTCGCTCGAGGTCACTTCGCTGTTCCTGTGGCATAACCGTGATGGCTTTCCATTGAAAAGGGGGAGGGGCCCGTGAAATTTTACAGGGCCACCGTGTCCTTGAAGATCAGTGTTTGCATCAGAAAGACTTCTTGCTTACTGCCCTCCCCCGTCTCTCTTCCTCAGGGTTCACTGTTTCCACTATCTCATCCCTCTGGCGAAGGAGGGGAACTATGCCATCGTCGCCAACGTGGAGAGTATGGACTACGACCCCCTGGTGGTCAAGCTCAACAAAGACATCAGCGCCATCGAGGAGGCCATGAGCGCCAGCCTCCAGCAGCACAAGTTCCAGTACATATTTGAAGGTCAGTCCCGGCCCCGGCCCTCGCGTGCGGGAGGAGGGAAGGGCTACGGTTTTCCTGGTTTTTCCACATCACTGAAGTTCAGAACTTGTAGAAAGAGGTTGTTGGGACTTCTCTTTCTTTTTTGACGGAAGCTGCAGTACCTGGTATCCCTGCGCATGGCTAGGTCGACACCAGTATGGCTGCCATCTGCTCCTGGTGGGTAAGGAGATTTAATCCAGGATAAGGCAGATGGCAGCCCGGCTGCCTCCCCGACATGCCCCTCATGAGAGCTGGATGGATGCGTGGAAGGCCACGCACTAACTCAAGAGGAGCTCGTAAAGGAAAAGAAACACACACACACACACACACACACACACACACGGGACAGAACCCTGAGAAATCGTTCACTGGCTAAAATGGTTACCGAAAGGGGAAGTTTTCTCTGTGAGAATGCAGAAACCTCGGATTGACAGTGATTGTAGGACGGCCGTAAGTGCCTTCCTGGCGGGCAGGGAAGGGGGGAAAGGCAGCCCTGTCTAAGGCATTTGCCCTCAGCGTCGGAAAAACACGATGCCAGCCAAGCCCTTGTCGTGCGGGATTCCTTCCTCGGACCCCTTTTAGGACTCTACATTCTGTTCCCTCTTTCTCGGTTTCTTTGTGTGTAGACCTCGGTGCTCAAAGTATCCATGATGCCCCACAAAATGAAACGGGTATTAGTTAGAGCAAATCAGAAGGTGCATCACCTAAAGGAGTGTAGCAACCCGAAGACAGGAGAGCGATGAGGCATGGCCATCGATTGCTTTATGAAACAGTTTTGTGCCAGCAAATTTGGACCTTAAACCCATGTATTTTTCATTAAGTAGTGTCGTAAAGATGGAGACGTGCTCTGAAGGGAAATATCCCTCAGAGACTTCAGCCAAAAGCAGAAGGGCTAGCTGTTCATGAGCCCAGGGCCCTGGGAGTCTGGGGGCAGTGGCAACGCCTGCATCTCGCAGCCGCGGTGGCCGTCTGAGAACTCGCCCTCCCCAGCACACAGCTCCCTCCTCGTTCTCTCGGCCGTGGCTCATCCGGGCCCAGCACACGCAGTCCCCAGAGTTCTCCTCTCACTTTGCACACACACTTCCTCAACATGTGATCCTGACAAGAGACCATATCTTGAAACACGGGTATAACCCTCTGACTTGGAATAGGTTCTAGCTAGGAAATCATAAGTTTCCGGCTTCATGTTTAACAAGCCAGTTACTACTCTGTGATATCATTTCCTAGGTCCCAAAGGTATAATACTGAGTTTCCCAAGGCGGGGGCGGGGGGGGGGGGGACGGGGGGGTGGCAGGGTCCCGACCTCCCTTGGTGCGGCAGGGCGGGGCGCTTCCGCACAGACCTTGTGTAGAATGGCTGGTGCATAGAGATTACATAAAGCAGACCAACTTCTGATTGCTTTTATTATTAATTATTACATATGTGTGTGTATGCAATATACTTATCACACAAATTTATGTGTGTAATACATTTATTAGTATTTACTCTTCTTTACAAACACCCCTCCCCCTGCCCCCCACCTGCCTACACTGAGGGCCTACTGCCAATGGCAGAACAGACTTATGCCTGAAGTTACGGGCTCGGGAGGGTCAGCGGAAACTTGACCTACAGAGATTTTTCACGTAAGTGATTTGTGTGGTGTTGAATGTAAGATCCACGTGTGTTCTTACTTCACTCTCAAGTAGTGGCACGTACGAGCCAGTCTGTGGCCTAGAAGCCGTGTCGGTGAGTGTGGCAGGCAGGAGAGAACACAGCCTCCTCTCCCTTGTCTGCTCTCATCCTCTCCCATCGAGGGAAAACTGACATTGAAGGTGGGGAAGCAGGAAACCTGAAGCCACCCCTGAGCTCTGATCTGAACCCCCAAGTCTCCATGGAGGGGCTGTGGCTTCAGAGGTGGAAAATCATAAATACAGCAGACCACTTGCGGCCAGTCAGGCCAGTGCTCCCGTTCTGGGGGACACAACCTGCTGGACTCCAATTTTGCAAGAATCAAGGAGAAAGAAGAAAGAGAAGTTGACTTAATTCCAACTATTTAGAATTAAAATCGAGCTTTATAAAATGGTAATCTCCATGTGCCCCGGGTGGTTCTGAACTGGCTCCTCAGCGTAATCACATGCGGTGTCCAGCCTGGGACCCCCAGTGCGGTGTGTGCTGGCCTGCCGTCTGGTCAGCTTCGTGGCCTCACGGCAATCCCGTGGAGGTGAGAACAAACCACTTACGAGGCCCTAGAAGTGCCCACAGGTATCTCGTAGGAACTCAGCAGGTCATGCACGGTCTGCCTTTCTTTCACGCTTTCTCCCTGCCTCATTCTCCCCAGTGGCTGCTTCAGAAATATCCGCCACTGTCGGCATAGAGGGGTGTTAGCACCAATGCCGATACCCCGATTTCTTATCAATTTACTTTTGCTTATGTGGGTTCCCAGTCCAGTTTTGAGCTAAAGTATACTCCTGTCTGTTTTCATGGGAGGAAGAGGAGGCCAAATCCACGCACCAGTGTATTTACATGGCTCCCTCTCCTCTCACAAAATACCCGTACCAGAAAGAGAGTTCCCGTGCACTTCGGTAGTGCATAAAGCCAGGTGTGTTCTCTAAGCCCTGGCACAGTGGCTTCAGGTACACGTGCTGGTGCCGGGGGTGTGCATTTGCCAGGTTTTGTTGCCAGCGAAAAGGCTCCCCATCTGTAGGTACCGAGGCCGTCCGTGTACAGGTACGCCACAGTCACTGCGATGCTGCTGATGCGGCCCTTAGAGGCGTGTATTCTCTGGTCATCAAAACTGGCGGAGGATTGAAGAGAGGAATCCCGCGTGTCCGTTTATGCGAGGCGGCACTAATCTGTCCTCTCTTGTCTTCCCTCAGGCCTGGGACACCTGATCTCCTGCATCCTCATCAATGGTGCCCAGTACTTCAGGCGCATCAGTGAGTCTGGCATCAAGAAAATGTGCAGGAACATCTTCGTCCTTCAGCAGAACTTGACCAACATCACCATGTCGCGGGAGGCCGACCTGGACTTCGCGAGGTGAGCAGGCAGATGGGGCTCAGCTCCTTGTACCAAAGCCAAGAACGCATTGCCTGTAAAGTCATTTTTTTAAAGCAGATTATTGGTTCTTAAAAAGTTCATTTAAAAAGAAAAACAGGTGATGGATGCAAAGTAAACTTTTGGTGGTGATCATTTTGCTATATATACCTATATGGAATCATTATGTTATACAGTGGAAACTAATATAATGTTACATGTCAATTATATCTCAAATTTTAAAAAGCAAAAGAAATGAAATAAATAGATGTTTTTCACTGAAAAGACAGAGAAGGTAATTCTATAAAATTCTATTGGATGCTTAACATCCGTTAGACAGATAATTTTTCCTGTTGTCTAACTGAAGTTCTTTTTACTATAGAACGTTGCTGTTTTTCTGGTTATAAAAATAATGTATGCTAACTGCATAATATATGTAATATAAGATACAAAGAAGAATGTAAACATCATTCAGAAACTTTGAATCTGGAGAGCATGCTACTTAGTATACTTTCTCCTGGTTTTTGTGCATGGGCTCTGTGTACAGGTGAGTTTTCATACCTGTGCACACAGATGATTTCTCTCCCTACAAAGTTAAAACTATGTTAATGTAGGTCTTACATTCATTTAACTGTATTTTCCCATATCAGTAATACTCTTTGAAAGCATGGTGTTTCCCATATCTTTTAATATTCCTTGAAAATACTACTTATAATGCCTGAAAATATGACTTTTAACTCCATGGTATAAAGGAACCATAATTTATTCACTTAATCGTTTGCAAGTATGTAGACGTTTGGATTTTTCCATTGTTTTCTGTCATTATAAATAATAGGTATTGAATGTGTTTTTGCCTGACTCGATTTCCTCATCCCTTCTATCTTGACCCGACCGACACCGTCTCCTCTTGCTTCATCAGGGGCGGGGAGGGAGCTTACCAGCCCCCACCCACGCTCTCCCTCTGTATCACCGAAGCTTCTTTTAAGCAGTACCTTCCCTTTTCTACGTTTGCTGATCGCGGTGTTTGACGAGCCTGTTCAAACTCGAGAGTTAATTTTGTTCCCTCTTTATGTGGTCTCAACACTGTTTATACCTCACTTCCATGACCAGTTCTGAAAGGGCGGGTGATGGTTATGTCGGCTCAGTGCTGAGTGCATGCCCAGGTGAATTATTCTGCCTGCTCCTTTATGGCCAGGAAGTCATTTGTTTTTAATAATCCAGAATGTTCCTGCCTAGCATAGGAATACGTCTCTGTCTTTCCACTTGATATTTTGATTCCTTAAGAAGTTCGAGAAGATTTGAAACTATTCTTGAGACATTTAAGGGAATGGTGAAGTATTATATCACCTTGACAGTGATTAAGACGTGTGCTGGGAATCTTGCTTTGGAATCGTCTGTCTTTATGTTTAACCTCTCCTCTCCAATTTGCCACTCCATTTGTTCCATTGCTACCCTGTTCCTCTGCTTCTCCCTCCTGCTTCCCTGTCTTACTTTTCCCTGCGTGTCTGTTCATTAAATTCCCTATTTTAGGCCAAATTTGGTGGAAAGCCTTCCTCGCTCAGCTTAGAGAAACCAGGTGTGACTGAATGCTGCATTTATTTGGTCGGTCTTATGGGGAATGATCTCATTATTGAATTAGCCTCATAATAACAGCGACAAGGGGAACATAAGAACACGGAGGCCTGAGGGAGAGAGAGAAGCATTACTAATTCTCTGAGGAATATAATTTCCTAAATTCAATCATCCTTTTTAAATGATTTTTTTTATTTAGCTGAAATAAGTAAATTAACGCAGTTTTTGGCAGACAGTATGGGTCTTGAAAACACAGTAGAAAAAACCGCATCTGAATAATGAAGGACCGACCAGGCAGCTCTGGGGTTGGCGCGGTGGGCCCAGTGCCAGCGAAGCGTTTTCTCCAGGAAATAGCTGCACCAGCAGCCGAGCCAGGCCTTCCACAGCTGGGTGTGTGAACGATGTCCAGGGGAGTGGGTGTAAGCCGAAATGTGGCCACTTGGGGCAGGCACTGCTCCTGTGATTCTTTCCCCCTAAGGGGTCATGAATCGGGCGAGCGTAAGGGCGCAGCGCGGGTGCGCCTGCCCTCTGATCCTGGTCCAGGAGACACCTCCTTACGGGACTGCGGGCCCCAGAAGGCCAGACTGTCCTGTCTGTCCTCTCAGTGCCGGGGCCAGAGCGAGTGCCCCTCATGGGTATTGGATGAGTGACTAGGTGCCACATTAAGGCTTCGTTTGGCATCGGTGAAGGACTTGGAAAACAATGAAGTTCAGTTTCGTCTTGAGTGCCCTAAAAGTTTTCATCAACTGACATGGGCCCATTCCCTTCTAGGTTTATAAGAAACCAGGCATCTCCCTCGCGGTCCTCTCTTTGTGCAGCAGAAGGTGTTCCAGAAGGGAGTAGTGATGTGCCCTCTGCTCTTCACAGTCTCCGCCCCTCATTTCCTCTTGCGCCCGCATGCACATGTACCCAGACACGCCTTATAGCCTCATCTTGTTTCCGTTGCTGTTTCTGCTAGGGACAGGTTTCGTGAAATGGGTTCCATCAATTCTACTGAACTGGAAGCTCTGTAAAATGAATAAATATAACAGCAGCAGAAAAATAACCAGAAAAAATAGGCTGGAGCTGTGCTCCTCAGCATTCCTTAAGCAATGTCTAATCAAGCATGGGCAGCATCTGTATTTCCAGCAAATCTCTACAGGAATGTTATCTTCTAACACAGTAATTAATCACTAGTTGCCATGTGTCAGAAAACTTATTTAACAAGAAGTTGCAAGGCTCTTGTTAGATTCTCACTTCCGTAGCCTTCCTGGCCAGTGGAAAGCATAACACCCTCTCTGTCATCAAGAAATAAGGGCTCTGCAGTGATTCCATTTATGTTCCTTCTTCTGCTCTAGGATTGTCACCTCTCACTTTTTCTACTCACCTGTGCACTAACTCATCTCTACCAAGAGGATAAACCTTGCATGAGTAAAGAATCAGATGACCCGTGTGACCTCCAGAATCACAGAGACACATTGAGTTGGGTTGGGTGGAGAGGGCGGAGGGGCAGAGCGGCAGGGCATATCGAGAGTTGGGTTTGGCGATGTTAAGTTTAAGATGCCTGTTAGACACCTGAAGAGAGATAAAGAAGAGAGTGCTGCCCATATTGTACGAATCTAGAGCTCAGGACAGAGGCCTGGGCTGGAAAGAGGAGCTTGGGAGTCATCGGCATGTCGGTGGGATTGAAGCTGATGAGACAGAGCAAGAGGTGGGAGCTCAGCAGCACAAGTAGAGGGAAGACATGAGCTGTCCCGGAAGAGAGCCCGGCACCCCGCTGTTTGGATGCCGGAGTCCTGAACCAGCGAAGGCACCTGAAAAGGAGCAGGCAAACAGCAGGAAGATAACCAGGAGAGGTCATGTCCAGGAAGTCAAGTGGAGAAAGTGCTTTAAGAGGAGGGTGTCCCATCTGGGCCAGATGCTGCTGGCAGGTTACATTAGCTCAGGCCAGAGAACTGGCCACTGGCGGGCCACCCAGGAGGGTTGAAATGCTTTACTTTGCCTGTCTGTATCTTCCCTACACAACTGACCTAGCAGAGAAACAAGCCTTATGCATATTTGGGAATAGGCTTCTCCCTCCTCTATTCCCTGGCAGGGAATGCAGCGATAGAGAGTTTCTGTTGTGATATGCAAAAAATCGTCTTTTCTCATTGGCTGGTCACTAAGGCAGCTCTGTGCTTCCCAGCATAGGTGCCCATCCTGTGTTTCCCGCCGTGAAGCAGAGTCATGATCTCTCTAGAGGGCTAAATAACTGGGTGGTTTCATTGCTAATGAGGGGCAGCCTCAGCCCCCCGGAGCCCCACCCCTCCCTTTCCAGCCGTCTCTGGCAACTCCGGGTGAGCTTTGGAGCTGCTCTAGATAGGTTCCCTTAACCAGTGAAGACCTGTGTTTCCTACACATCGCGCCTGTGCGTGGGGCCAAAGGGGAAAACACCTCCCTTGCAGTGCCTCCCCTGCACACGGGTTTGTATGGAGAAGCACAAGATACCATATTTGTTTGACTCAATAAGAAATTGAATCAATAAGCGAAAAGACCAAAAGATTGGAAGGAACTATTTGCATGTAATATATCTGATAAAGGGCCTCATATCCAGAATGTATAAAGAGCTCTTACAGCCCAATAATGCAAAGGCGAAAAGCCCAGTTAAAGAGTAGGTAGAGGCACCCCAGCAGCAATTAGTGCAATGAGTGCCCAGAGCTTGGCTTTAATATTGTTCTCAAATAAAAGCACCCAGAGCCCCTGGGAGAAATGGGTCATCCTAGGGCTGGGGAAAGAAAGACAGGAGGTGAGCCAAGAACATCTCGCAGTAACAAAGGGAGGCAGTACTGAAATCCTGCACACTTGACACACTGATGGGGGTGTGTCAGAGGGGCTCCGGAGCCAACCACAGAGCTTCCAGGGGTCCGAGCTGGCCAGGTGGAGCAAAATAAACAAATGAAGCAGCATTGGATCTTAGCCTAAAGCACAAAAAGTAAACACCAGTGAGTCCATGTTGATACGAGTAAGTGACAGATATATTAGTAGATGAGGAGAAAGTGACGAATCTCCGGTGCAGAAGAATTCCAAACGAATTATGTAGCTACTCTACCCTTCTTCTTAAGCACAGGATACACACGCTGACTTCCCTCCCAAGAATACCTGCAGATCGGGGGAAGGCAACTTTATAGTAGAGGAATCTGACAGATAGCAGTTGAGCCAGGCGATCAAGGTCAATGTCAACGAGCATAAATCATGTTGACAGGTGCACCCTTGGTACAAGGGGGTGAAACCAGCACTTCACCTCTGTGGTCTTCTTCCCCCAAACCCATAACCCCCGCACACTCACGAGAAAACACATCAGGCATATATCCAAAGAGGAGGACCCCACACAGTGCCTGACGAGTGCCCCTCAAAACTGTCACAGTCAAGAAAGCAGGGAAAGTCTGAGAAGTTGTCACAGCCAAAGGAGCCTGAGAAGACATGACAAGTAGATGTAATGTCATTGGATGGGGTCCTGGAACAGAAAAAGGACATTAGGTAAAAACTAAGAAAATGTGAATAAACCATGAACTTCAGTCCATAATGTATCAAAATTGGCTCATTTCTTTTGATAGATTTACCATTACTAATAAATACTATCTTATTTAAATTACTATCTAAATAAATAAATAAATACATAAATAAATAAATAAAATAGGCATAGGATGCGACCAGATCTTTCTCCAAAGGAAGCACATAGACGGCCAATCTGCACTTGAAAAGATGCTCACCATCAGTCACTATTAGGGAAATGCAGGTCCGAACCGCAGTGAGATGCCACATTGCACCCAGCAGGATCACTGTCATCGAAACGACCAGCGTTGGAGAGGGTCTGGAGAAACTGGAACCCTCGTACACTGTTGGCGGAATACCAGTGGTGCAGCCGCTTTCAACAACAGCTTGTCAGTTCCTTGTCTCCCTGAAGGAGACGGGAGCTCCCTCAGGCAAAGACTCTGCTCACTTCTTTAGCCCCAGGGCATTCAGTAAATGCTCCTGGGTGACCAAGTTAAAGTGTCTGGACTTAACATCCTGTCCAAGACTGAAGGCTTTGAAGTGGAAAAGTGAGATGGTCAGATCTGGATCCTAAGTGGACAATTTCAGCAGCTGGGTGGGAAAATGGAGTTGATGGCGATAAAACTGGGGGACTTGCAGACCAGTTGGAAGGTGATTGTTCAGAGGGAGAGTGTGGGGCTGGAGGGAGGTCAGGGCTGGCAGGGATGGAGGAGACAGATTCAAGAAGTATGAAGGAGCTAAAATTGGCGGGATTTAGAAAGGGATTGAATGGTGAGGGTGAAGACAAAGGAGTCAAGGGTGACCCCCCACTGTCTGACATGGGCTTCTGGCTGGGTTGCAATACCATCGAATAAGGTGAGCTTGCAGGAGGGGCTGTGGCTTTGAGGGAGGCACTGTCTTCAGTGGGCACAATGAGTCGGGACGTCCGGGAGACCTGCAGATGCAGGTGTCTAGTGGGCAACTGCGTGTGGGAGCTGGACACACGGGCGAAAGGCCAGACTGAACCAACAGATGTGCGGAGTCACAGCCTGGAGATGTCTGTTAAACCACTGCAGGCAGAGAGCCACCCCCTGGGGACCACCAACCCGTCAAGGGTGCTGCAGGAGAAGGAAGAGGAAGCCCTGAAGAGATTAGGGAGGAAGTTCCCAAGTGCCAGCACCGGAAGAGGGCAGCACAGCAGAGCGCTTTCCCCATCAGGTGACAGGGCATCTTACTCCCCAGGAGACTAACGCATCTTCTCAGTTTAATCTGACTCCTCTTGGAAGGAATCTGTTTGGGCGCCTTCCTCAAGGTGCCAGAGGGACAAAGCCAGCCAAGAAACGAAATATGTGACTTGAGACCCCTGCTTTCTCCTCGACCTCGTACTTTCGCTAGGACCAGCAAGGATCTCTGGCGTGACTGGGAATGTTGAGTCCCTTCCAAGGGGGGCGGTTCAGTGGGCTTGTTTTCTTTAAACCTATGGCACCAGGATTGTTACTTTGGTTTTCTGCAGGAGAAGGTTGTAGGCTTTCCTCTTTGGAGTCACCAGGGTGTAGTGTGGTAAGGGATTAGCAATGACATGCTGCCATCTGCTGGACACACCCACAGTCATCAGACAAATGAATACCTGTGGTCTCCCAAATCTCCTGAAGAATGGGCGCTGCCCTGCCGTAGCGTTCAGAGGTGACTTGGCTGAAATAGGAAATTCCTTTACCTATCACGTTTTCTTTGACTGCCTCGCTAGAAAACCGATTTTGTTACCGAAAAAAAAAAATCCAAAATATTTTCACATCTTTTTCTCTCTCCTTTTTTTTTTTTTTCCCTGTCCAGCTTTATTTTGCCATTGGTTTATCTGACTTTTCAGTTCTGGGGTAACCTATCCCCTTTCCAGCCTTTACCTGTAATACTCAAGATTTTTGACTCAAGATTATTAACCGTGTAGAGCTGTGATTAATTTTGTAGGAGAGCTTAGTCTGCTACCCAATTTTTTTTGTAACAATGATGTAGAGACAGCCCTGATTTACCTAGGGGCCAGTATAAATTGAGAAATATGATGAGTTAAATAGCTTTTGCTGCCTGGTAGAAGGAATTGTGCCAGTTAATAAAATTGAATAACAAAAACATTTACATGACTTGATCTCTGAGAAAAAAAATTAAAGATCTTTATATAAGTAGATTTGAATAGTATATCTCCCTAATTAAATCTTCATTTGACTCTGCTAATCTGTTTCTGACTATCCCACTTTCTACTGATCTCCTTCATCTGTTTATGGCACTTGCGGTAGGTTCCATATATCCTAACAGTTGATCTCTGATCGATTGTTTATTCATGCTCTCTGAAGGCAGGCGAGCATGCCCACTGGTGGGCCTATTCCCCATACAGCTCACAAAAACAATGAGTACTTATAATGCTCTCAAAACAGTACCTGTCAGTATTGGTGTTCAATTAATTTCTCATAAGCAGATCTTGTGTGTGAGGCTCTGATGAAGTAAGATTCCTTTTGACTGTGCTCAGTGAATGTGCCATGCCTGGTGCATATATAATGTCAACGTAGAATCTGCAATGGCAGCCTTCCGTTTGGAGCAACACGCTGCAATCGGAATGATTCAGAGATTAGCGTAGATGCCAGGTGGTGGTATTTCCAATAGAGATCCCAGGGAACAGAAATCAGAAGTGACTTGTCCAAAAGCTCTCATCAAATTGTGCTATTTATATACCCTGCACCACCTCTGTGGTCGTCATAGTCAGGAAATAAAATTAATTCACCCAGTGAGACCATTTGCTGCCAGGAAAGGATTGCACTGTGCTATAAAGGCATTAAACTTGTTTTGTGACTGAAGCCCAAGAAGGATCATTTATTTACTGACTCTATTAGAATTCTTACTGCAAAACTTGATGCTGGAAGCTGACCTTTCTTGTTTTCTAAATAAGGACATGATGTTTAATTTTGATGCTTAAGAGCAGGAAACAGGCACAATTCTTATAGCTGTAAAAGCAAAGCTACAAGCCCTTACCAACCACATGAAGGCCAGGCTTCCTCCCTGGCTCCATCCTTTTCTTGTTGAGTCTTATACAGGAATCCATCGCTCCATGCCCACCTTCTGTCTGCTTAACATCCTTCACCATGCTAAAGAAAACAAACCAAAGGGCCCAGGGGAGGCCAGAGGACCAGCGTGAACGCCGTGGTCCACACCCAGCCCAAGTCCCAGTTTACATCATAACGTCAGGATTCAGACTTAGCTCCGCCCCACCCTCAAGCCTACACACGTTCTTAACCATAGGAAATCAGGGCTGTCGTTTTGTAAATATTGGGTCTCTGTTTTGCTTTGTGTAATTAAAATGTGATTTCATTTTTCAATTAGGCCGTTAGCTCTCAGACATTTTTTTTTTTCTCTGTTCATTCTGGTTGTGTGTCTTTCCCGCTCGATTTCCTTGGAGCTCTGGTCTCTGGCAGGTCTAATCAGCGTTAATTAGCAGCTTCGCTGTGGTGGGCTCTGCAGACCCTCCTACACTGGAATGTGGCAGGGCTGGCTTTGCTCTGCCATCAGGTTTTCAGCGCTGTTTTCTGCCCACCTCCCTAGCAACTGTCCTGAAGCCACAGCACCTGACGCCCAGCATCACTCTCTGGCCACCACCCCACAGGTTGGAACTCAGACAGGATTCACTTCACAGGTGAAACCTATCGTTGACCCCCCCCAGGACACACCCTGTACCCTTAAAATACCAAACAGGTGAACCAAGGGGTTCTCAAACGCTAGGGGGTGTAAGAATTTCCCAGAGATCTTGTGTTAAGTGGACTTCCTTGACTCCATCCCTAAAATTTGGGATTCAGAAGGTTGAGGGCGGAGCCCGGGCATCTGCATTTTATTAACCCATGTGCCGGGGATCCTGATGTGTTCGTTTTAGACACCCCTGGAGAAATGCTCCCCTAACCTCATGTTCTTTGAGACTCCTGTGATGTCCAGGCCATTCTTCTCTCAGCTTCTTATCCCCTTTGAGTCGCTTTTTCTTTTCGTGTCTCCTGCTGTGGACAGGAAAAGTGATTGTAGCCTGGAAGCACTTTCCTGGGTGAAGGTGGATCATCCTTAAGTCTGCCCCCCAAGGCAGGCACCTCGGGTCAGGTTGTGTTCTTAGAAATCTGTGGGTGAACCAAATGGTGGTTCGTTTGGCTAGTGGCTGGCCAGTAGACAAATCCAAGCCATCGCTGCACAAATCAGGGCGAGTCACTTCTGCTGTCTCGGCTGAACTTTTGTCCTCAACAAAATAAAGGGTTTGACCTGACGGTTCGCTGCAGGGTCTCAGGCAGACGTGACTTGCCCGGAGTTCCATGACGTAGAGCCAGAGATGGGCTTCGGAGGTTTTCAAGGGGAAGATTTAACTTCAGCTCATGTCTGTGAAGATACTGTACATGACAGGCACTTCAGTATGTGTGTGTGTGTGTGTGTGTGTGTGTGCGCACGCGCACGCGCGCGTGAGGAGGCCTGTTTCTTCTCATAGCTAAGATCACGGCTGCAGCATTTGCTCACCACACGCACGGGAGAGTAAGACAGACAGATAGAAGCCGGCCACTGCTTGTACGTGACCTATAAAGGTCGTCTAAGGCACTGAACAGTGCTTCAAAAAATAAACATGTAGGTACTCAAAAATATAAATGTCACATCCACCGCACCCGGCCTCCCCTCGGCCTGCCGCGGTGTTCCGACCCCCGGAAAGGCTGCATTCAGATCAGCCGCCCCCTTCTCCTGCAGGCCCTCTTCACCACTGTGCCCCCACCTTTAAAGGCGTCAGCTTCCGCCGCCGCCCTTACGATTTCCATCGCCTGGCATCTGCATGTTTAAATTCCTCCAAAGAACTGCACACCTTCTCTTTTTCTCAGTGGGAGACGGAGGCAAACGAGGAAGAAAACAAGTGGGGGTAGGGGAGACCAGCTCTTGATCGACTGCTCCCTGGGCTCAGCGGGAGGAGTGGATCGATGGCCTCGAGCTGCGGCCTACATTCGCACCGCATCCCGTTCTCCTCTGGGCAGCCTGTTTCACAAAGCCACTGATTAAACATTTTGGGGTATTGGGGACTGAGGAGGGAGGGGGCGAGGGTGGGGATTTCTCGTCGCTAGAGCATTTTATTGACAATCTTAAAGGCTTTGTGATAGATTCGACCAGAAATTAACCACAGCCTGGTTCCCCGGTTCCCCCTTAGGTGACAATCTGCTATTGGTGTGTGCCGCTGTGAAAGTAATAATAGGTTTCAGATGTTTGTGAAAAACATAGGTAATTACTCGCTATGATAAATCAGTCATTTGAAGTTTTAGCTTCTCTCCGCTTCATGTATGTGGCAGTGGGATCTGTTTCTTTTGTTAACTTTAATTATATAGCACAGGAGAATTTTTATTTTTCAGTTTTCGGAAATTTTGCCTTTTTTTTTTTTTTTTAATTCTTGGTCTCCTAGTTCTCCAGGGATGGAAGCAGTGAAGTGATAATGACACATGACTGCCATGTGGACAAGGGAAGCATCCGTCTGCCAGCGAGCTGATGGCCTGAGTTAAATTTTGTAGCTATTGGCTATCAGCTCTTTGCCAGTACCTCTAATGAGCCTTAAATATTTACTGTTTGTTCCACGGAGGGAAAGAATGTCCTCTCGGGCATTTTGGGTCTCCCGCTCGTGGGTGGCATGTGTTTAAATTGTGGGCCCCGCAGCCAAAGAGCCTATTAGCGCTTTTTCCTTTTTTAAACTGCACACACACACACACACACACACACAGTTTTCCTGTAAAACTCACGGCTCCTTTCCTGGTGTCCCTTTCTTTCCACAGGGCCTGTGCAGATCTGTGTGGATAGTACTGACCACTGCGTCAGCTCACCTGTAGAGGGAGAGGGAAATTTCCTTTTGGCATCTGTCTTAAAGGGACCCTCGCCCAGGCAGATACAGTAAAGAGGACTGTACACCAGCCAGCGTGACACTGTATCACACGCAGGTGTCCTGCTGTTGGCACCAAGGCTGGCTCACCCCCAAAGTAGAAACTACAGGCTTGAGTTTCCTTCTAACTCAGATAATTAGCATGGATATTACGTTCTTCTCTTCTGCTAATGTCTCGTCCATTCCTGATCAGCAAGCCATTTTAAGTCCACACTTCAGAGGCCTGCTTAACCTCCCACGTCAAGCTGTCCCTCTTCCAGAGTGATAGGGTTATTTCCTTTTTCAATATTTATCCCTTTCTTTGAACTATTGTGTTTTTTTTAAGATTTTATGTATTTCTTTTCAGAGAGAGAGGAAGGGAGGGAGAGAGGGAGAGAAACATCGATTGGTTGTTCTCACACACCCTCCACTGGGGACCTGGCCTTCAACCCAGGCATGTGCCCTGACTGGGAATCGAACCCGTGACCTTTTGGTGTGTGGGATCACACCCATCCGAATGAGCCACTGAGCCACACTAGTCAGGGCTGAACTGTCAGTATTTTTAGAACCCAACAGAAGAACAGAAAGAATTGGTTATAGGTAATTCTTCTGTATGGAAAATCATACTCACTGGGGCTTCCGTGTGCTTCCATGTTCTGCAGTGATAATTGGGGTTCACGTGTTTACCCCTGAAGCTAGAGGATCCTGCCCATCATCAAAGAATACCACCGCATCAGGGTAGTTTAGGCATTGCATATATTTTACTATTATGATTCTGTCTTCAAAATTGATGACTCAACTTGATATCTCAGTAAATGGCCAAAATAGCTGATTAACTATGACCCCCCATTTTTTCTTCATGCTGTATCATGGAGTTTTTCTCTAAGTAATAACACGTGCTTAAAAATAAATATTTTTATTATTTTATTATTGTTAATATTATTACTAATAACTACTATGTATTAAGTACCTTCTTCACGTAAGACACTCTACTTATGTGACTTACACACATTATCTTATTTAATCCTTATAATAGCCTAGCGTATATTAGCATTTTCATTTTACAAATGGGAAAATTGAGTCTCTGAGAGATTAAGTAACCTGGGTCGGCGCAACTAGTAAATGACAGAACCATGATTCAACGCCAGCTCTATCTGCATTTTCGCCACTCTGCTACACAGCTCATTACCGCATAATGTATTAGTATTTCAGGAAGAGAGACCGCAGCCTCAGTGATTCGAGAGGCTCTATTAAATGGTGATGATAGGCTGCTCCTAGTTGGCTTAAAGGAGGGGTAGCGATGTCTTCTCCACAAGAGAAACCGAGATGAGGTGGTGTTTGGCAGGCGTGTGGGGATAAACAAAGAAGGACCAGGAAGGATGATGAGAAAGGACTTTAGCCCAGTGCCTAAGCTCTGTCTAGAAACGGTCACAGTCATCGTTGGGCCCAACGAGGCAGGGACGGGCGAGGGTCTCCGGGAAGCCTGGCAGGGCGGCACATTAGTGGGTGTCCAGGCCGGACAGGGAGGAAGGCTGCGCCCGCTGGCACAGGGCAGGCAGGGCCACTGCCAAGTGCAGCCCCCACCCCAGAGTATCAGTAGAGCTCCTTCATGTGGTGGTAAGACAGTGACTGATGAAACTGTCTTAAAATGGTTTTTAAGAAGCCGCTATGGTTTTCGACATTAAAAATATTCAGAGAGGAGGGGAAAGCACCGTTGGTCCTATCAGTAGAAAACCCCGTTATTTTAAAAGACAAATAACAGCAGTGATAGATGATGGGCATTTGTCGTTTTTTGACCCGCCAGTTTCTAAATCTCCTCCTGTGTTTAGGGCGTTCCCCACAACGGGGTCTCGGAGGAAAGCAGAGCCCACTCTCTGTCCTGAAAACACAAAGTCCAGGCTTGCTTCCTATACGGAGATGTGACCTAGGCTGGGCCAGTTAGATGTGCCTACTCCAAACTCTCAGCAGGGAGCTAGGGACTCCGAGCACAGGGGTGATGGAGAGCCCAGGAGGTGGTCGTGGGGCCAGTGGCCGCGGCATGGACAACATCCAGTCCTGCAGGGAGCAGGGCAAGACCGGTGTCTGTCCCTCGCATGGTATCTCCGTGAACCTGTCTGTGAGGAGTGAGTCTGGAGTGATGTGGGCCATGATCCCAGATGCTGCGTAGCTTTATGTATTCCTGCTCAATTTCCAAGTCTGATTCTCCCGTTTTTCTGGCTCTTCTATGAATCACCCAGTATCTTTTTAATAATTTCTTCTTTGTAACTTATAACCTTGGCCGTTACATGTATATACAGTAAAATCTAGTGACTCTAGTAAATTTTAGCTTTTAATTCTGTCAGTTCTGTGCAAAGCTTGGAATCTTACATTATTACTCGTTACTATTGAAGTTTGGGGGTTTTTCCCTACTTTTTTTTATTGTTGTTTAAGTACAATTGTCTCCATTTTCCCCCCACCACTGTCCCCAACCCCAGCCATCCCCACTTCCCACCCTTGATCCTTTCCCTCTTTGGTGTTGCCCATGCTTTGATTTGATTATTACTCCTTTGTATTAAAATTTTGATATAAAATTATACCTCTTTATCTTGGTCAATTATATAGAATACTCAGATATCTTCCAAGAATCTTAATTTTTAAGGGAAAGCAAAGTTGGCTCAACTGCGCGCGCATAGGTGGGACAACTTATTTGAGCTATCCGTTTCCGTCCGTTACCCACTGCCATGTAGCAAGTCATCCGAATCCTGAACATCAAGAGCACCAGTTGTATCAGCTCTGTTGGTTCAGCAGGCTGGCGAGGGCTCCGCGGTGCAGCTCTTCGGCTGGAGGCCGGACCGCCGTGATTCCCCCACACGGCTGTCCTCTGATGGCAGCCGGGGCGGGCGTAGCCAAGGCGGCTCATGTGTCTGGGGGGAGAGCCAGGAGGCTGGATTGGCTGGCTTCCTCTTTCTTTCTCTTCATCAGCCCTCAGAGGTTCCTCCTCTTCACATAGCTCTTCCATGTGGCTTCTCCATCAGGGTAGTCTTCTTACACCGTGGCTTAGGGCTCCCAAAAAAATGAAAGTAGAAGCTGCCATGCCTTTCTGGGCAAAGAGCCAGGACTGGCACAGTCTGCCACATTCTATTAGTTAAAGCAAGACCAGGCTCGCTCAGATTTCAGTGAGAGGGGACCAGACAACGGCACAGTTCAGGAGAGTTTACCTTCGGAATTCAGCTGCTCTGTGTCCAGACTCCAGGCCCGGGATCGGACGCCCAGCGCCTGGTCTGGTAGACATCTACTGTTGTCTGTCGAGACCCTTTCAGTTGCAAGGAGCAGAGACCAAATCCAGACCAGCTAGAGTGGAAAAAATGAGAACGTACAGAATAATGAAACTGGGCTAGTCAAAGGGTGATTGGTTTTGGACTTGGTTTTACCCGAGGAGTAACACCGTATCAGCAGGACCCCGTCTTTTTTGTCCACCTCTCACTTCTGTTTGCCATGCTTGGCTTTGTCATTCCATAGCCTGTCCCCCAGGGTGGCAAATAGTAGTCCTAGACTTGTGTCATACTTGTAGCCAGAATTCTTAGGGAAAGAGAGACCCCTGTCTTCTAAAATCAATATAGCAAGCCCTAAAGGGGAGCTCTGATAGGCCCAGTTCATCTCTGAGCCCATTGCTGTGACCAGGAAGAATGGAGCATTCTGATTGGACGGTCCACATCACATGTTCACACCTACTGGGAAGGGTTGATCAGCCCAACTTGGACCCCAGAGAACAGGTTCCAGAGAAAAGGAAGGTTCTGTTACTGCAAGAAGTGGCAGGAATGCTGGATGACCAAACCAAGACATAACTGCTACGCTTAACAGCAATTTGCCGAATGAATGAAATCTAAGTACTGAGTGAGTGGCACAGGCAAAATCCTGAGTTTTTTAATGTGCCAAAGAAGATAGGAGCTTTTAAAATTATTTTATTGGAAGCCATCTTAATGAGAAGAGTTAGAAGGAGGTACTGTTGGGACATTATTTGGAG
This sequence comes from Micronycteris hirsuta, assembly GCA_004026765.1. Lineage (NCBI taxonomy): Eukaryota > Metazoa > Chordata > Mammalia > Chiroptera > Phyllostomidae > Micronycteris > Micronycteris hirsuta. The sequence goes on from PVJI01000567.1 coordinate 217,338, forward strand.
TGAATTGAAACAGGAAAATGTTGTGGAAGAGACTGTGGTTGAGCTGTGCTTGAAAGGGGAGAGCTTTAGAAGGAAAGGTATTGTAGAGAGGAAAGGTTACCTCTCAAGAACCAAAAGCTATTAAAAACAGAGGAAGTAATAAACTTTAATTCTCAATGCTGCTGCTTTCCTTAGACCGCGTCTGCAAGGAAATCAAGAGCCCCGTGACTGTAGTGCTGCTCTGTGTAGTTTCGGGTGTAGTTGCTTCCAGGACAGCGTTTTTTAACCCTGAGCGTGACCGGTGGTGCTGTAAGTGTCGAAGAGGCTCAGGCAAAAATAAAGCTTCCAAGGCGATTGAGGTCAAAGGAGAAGCCTTTTCAAAATATATATTCACTGATTGTCCTCTGTCACTTCGATTCACAGCAGTTGCTGAAATGACCAGAAATAAAAGTAATCTGCATTTCTGTATTTATAGTCCTTCCATGAAGCTGAAGGTGTCCGTGAATGTGAGTTAATGTTGGCTCCTCTCCCACGTGCTAAGGAGGGAAGGAAGGCACACCCAACCCATTCTCCCACTGTCTCTCATTCTTTCTTGCTCATTCTCTCTCTCTCCCCCCCACCCTCACGTGCGCATGCACACACACACACACACACACACACACACACACACCCTAGTTTTCATGGGATGGGCGAAAAGAGAAATTAGTAGGGGGCAGAGAGGAGGTTACGATTTGGTAAGGAGAGTCCTGATTGGTCCCCAGATTACTTAGATCATTTGCCTTCCCAGAAACCTGAAGAGCCTTTCCTAGACAGGACTTCGGGATGGTGTCGTCTGGCCCCTCCTTTAACTGGCAGGAAACAGGCTTAGAGAGATGAGCTAACTGGCCAGGAATGACCCTGAAAGGACAGACCGATTCCCCAACTCCTGGTCCAGGGTTCCCGCTGGAGGTCTCTGTGCTGACGCCAGCAGCCGTCCCGGGTTCTTCCTCAGGAACAGCGACGCCGGGGGCAGTGGCAGGCAGAGGGGACATCATTGTGTGGTGTGACACCTGGTGCCCCTCCTCCCAGTTCCTGATACAACCCTAAGGGGGTCAGGTTAGCCCCACTCCCCGTACTGTTTGTCTCCTCTGACCTAGAATGATACTGCTGTTGGACACTGTTTATCAGCAGAAATTACTGGGTGATAATGATCGTAACTTCTGTTCACGAGCTACACAGTCATGTCTTTGTTCCTAAGTAAATACAGAAAGATTATTAGTTTTATTAGCTTTTGATATTAATACTGCCATGTTCTCTCTTAGCTATAAATAGCTGCTCTGCCCACATCAAATTGAATCTTTTTTTCTTAAGTAATTTTAAGTAGAAATGATAACTCAGTTAATTACTGTCTAAATGCCACTAAATCCTAAAGTCAAAACAAAATGTAAGAACTGTGATGTGAGAGGCAGATACTGTCGGGGGAGACTTCTCTCCCACTAAGGAGCGGGAAGTCGGGTCCTTTGCAGAAGGCCTGGTGTCCTTAGGTCGGCCCCTGCGTGCAGGCGACCAGACAGACCCCTGTACCTGCCGGCACGGCGCAGCTGACCCGGCTGGGGAGTTGTGTTGACGCTCCCTTGTCAGGTGCTAACCTCAGTACTAGCCTTCTGCCTCTAAAGAAGATTTCTCCGCAGGGTGCGCGGGTTCTTTTCCTGGGCCTCCGAGTTCATGGTGATTCTGTAGAGAGGAGCCAGGTAGACAGGGAGAGTCTATATTTCTCTGACCCATTTGGAGGAGCGCCGAGGGTTAGTGTTGGGGTCACGTACATAAAACCTTCAAATTCTTACTTTCTCTGAGAGGTAGCTAGTCAGATATAGACACCCGCTTTCTGCCTTGGGAGAACTTTCTCAGGTGCATGGCCATATCTAGCAAACAGACCTGAGGACCCTTACCCCCCAAAGTGGTCTTTCTGAGCAGCTAGGAGGGAGGAGGCGGGAGCAGAACTCCAGAGCTCAGGACACCTGCCTCGGTTTCCTCTTAGTTTGGCAAAGGAGACAGGCCTTACCTAGACCCAGACGTGCCCATCCACCGGTTCTCTCTCTCCTGACATGGTCTCCTTGTCCAAAATGTGTGACTTGACATGTCCCTTGTTTATTGTAGATTAAACCTCTGTCTCACTTCAGCACCTTGGTGGTCCTTTTAAAACAGCCCATTCTCAGGCCCTCACACATCTTTGGGACCATCTACCATTGGGAGGTTCTCACCAGTAATTTCCTTAATGAACAGAGCCACGTACAAGCCCCAAAGCACGTAATTTATCTTGTTTCAGTATCTGAAGAATTTCCTAAAGAAGCCAGTTGCTCAGGATGGTTAGGAAAAATTAGCAAAGGGATCATTCATGCATATAACTCACGCATCAAATAGTTATTGAACATACGTTGGGAGCTAAACCTTCCTGGAGCTTCAACAACGAAGGTGCAGTTCCTGCGTCTACACAGAGCAGCAGGGCTGGCTCCATGATGTGGACCATACTATGGCATGAGAATTAAGAGGGAGCGGATTAAGAGAAAAAAAGATGTTAAAACCTCATACGATTCACTCCTAGGTAGGTATGCCCAGGAGAAATGAGAACATATGTTCACGCAGAAACTTGTATACAAGTGTTTATTGCAGCATTATTCATAATAACCAAAAGGTGGAAACAGCCCATCTGTTCGCTGTTGGATGGATGGATAAACAAACGTGGTATATCCATACAGTGGATTATTATTTGGCCATAAAAGCTTGAAGTACTGATTCATGCGACAACACAAGTGAACCTTGAAAACATTATGCGAAGTGGGAAAAAAGCCAGTCACAAGAGAGCATACCCTCTATGAGTCCATTCGCAGGAAAGTCCAGAATGGCGAGGTGTATAGAGAGAAAATGTACGTAAGTGGTTGCCTGGCAGGCATGGGGGTGTGCGGAGAGCAGGGGTGGGGGGCAGGGTTTCTTTCTCGGGTGTGAAAGTGTTCTAAAATTGATGGCGGTAATGGTTGCAGGGATGTAAAGGTGTCTAAAACCATTGAATTGCACACTTTAAGTGGGTGAATTATATGGTATGTGAGTTGTAGCTTGATAAATCTGTTTTTTTTTCCCTTGAACCTAATAACAAACATCGAGAGTAGTGGTAGAGAATGGCAGGGAGCTCTCTCTCCCTCCTTCCCACTCTCCCTCTCTTTCTCTCTTTCCCTTCCTCTCCAAAAAGGAAAAACTTCCTATGGCTGAGGAAAGGCAGACCCAGAGTCTGAAACCCTGTCTGTCCAACTAAGGGAATGCTTTTTGGAATCCTGCTGATGTTTTAAATAATTATTAAGAGTTGATTATGGAGCTGATTCAGACTAAAGAACTTCCAGCGTAAAAATAAAGAGCAGATTGCACTCAGGGAGAGGCAGATATGATTCATTCAAAATCTGACATGCACAGGTCCATCCCAGCTGGAGGAAGACGTTCTGATTTAAGCAAAGGAGCTATGGCCCAGTACACTCCAGAAGAAACAGCAGTTCCAAAGTTAAAATAGCTGCATCTAATGAAAAGAAAAACTTCTGAGCAAATGAATCACAGACTCCATTATACATCCGTCAGGGTAGGAACAGCTGAAGAAATGTGAAGGAATACTTTTGTTCCCTATGTACAATGATGTTTTGTTTCTAAGTCTTCATTTGTTACTGAATCCCTCCGTTCAGATTGTTCTAAGAAGCAGACAGTGAGTGTGGCTACAAAGTCGTGATTTAAAATAGAACTGTCTGGTCTCCCCAGTAACCCAACCATCTGGGACTGTCAACTGTGACTCTTTATCGCCACCTGCAGACGACAAGGCGCACAGCCCTTCTGAAGCACTGGCGTCTTGAGAAGCAGATTGGCCCCTTGCACGCTGAGATTCAGAATGAGAAAGAAGCCCCTCACCAGAGGCAAGTCTTTCTTACAGCCACGTTACCTGGAAAGCAGTATTCTGTCCAGCGAAAGCGATTTTCAGTATATGACACGGAAAGCAGTGATTGTCAGCCGTTGTTCCACAGAGCTCTGGCGGGCGTTTAAAACCTCAGTCAGGGGCGCTGACCTCTTTTCCCTGAGACTGTCAAGTTTAAAAAATGAAAACAGCCAACACGACAATAGCCGTCCGATATAAATGAATCAAACTTTTATCTACGTTTTTTGTCAGATCGGCAAAAAAATGTATATTTTGGTGTGCCGCAGAATTTTAGTAATTAGTGTGTGTGCGCCGTGAGATGAAGAAGGTTGACAGTCGCTGCGTGAAGCATGAGGCATGTGTCACCCCAAGTCTGTCGCCACTCTCTCTGGAGTTGTAGCTGCCGCCGCTGGCCACTGGCTGCCTCTCTGGGGCCTGTGGCAGCTGCCAGCCTGTTCTCGCCACGGCTGTCATCACCGTCACAGACAAGCTGTTGCCCCTGCCACTGCCGTTCTGCTGCGCGTGGAACTCACTGGCACCTCTCCACGCCGCATCAAGGTGCGGACGCCGTTCGCCAGCCCAGGCTCAGAGCCGCGGCACCCTTGACACCCTCACAGCGGTGACGCCAGCTGGGACCAGCCCTGAGCCCGGTGGCTAGTTTGAGGGTCACCTTGAGACCTTGGAAACAGCTGGGTGGGCCTCACAGTGAGACTGGACTTGGGGACTCACGAAAAACCCTGCACTTCTTTATGAAGATTTTATTTATTTACTTCTTAGGGGTAAGGAGGGATAAAGAGAGGGAGAGAAACATCAATGTGCAAGAGATTCAACAATCACAAAAAGGATTAAAGCCACCGTAAGAAAGGATGGGAGGGGACTTACCAGTGAACCGCAGATGTCAGCGGATTGCTGGACAGCGGGGAGATGGAACACCATCCATGGATAAACTGGGTGGGAGTGGGGCGGGGCTCAGTTTTTACGTGTAATGTGTAGCCAGTGCTTTGGAGAAGTTCCAGGCTCATAAACCGTTAAAAAATAAACAAAACATGGGGGTGCCGAGACAAACCAAAAACGGGGGTTAATGAAAATTCACAGACGTGAAAATAACACCATTTTATTCACCCCTTCAAAATGTTGGCATCCAGAAGTTATTCCCGGAAGAGCTATCTTAGGAGATACTTACAGTACGTGCAAGCTGCTGGTGCGGATGTTGGAGCCCCAGAATAAAACGCTCCTCGTTGCAGCGTCGGAGAGAGAGGTCCCCAGCCTGGCAGCTGGCGCCACCCCGCTTACCCTGAAGAGAAACCTGCCTGTCGGCACCTTCTGCACCGCCCACGTGACACCCCCAGGCAGAGCTCCCTTTCACCAAGAGAAGTGGTTCTTAGGAACAGCGTCCTACCTATGCTTACAGGCCTCGCATCCAACTAACTGGAGTCCGCGCACAAAACATCAGAACATGAAGGGCAAGAGAAAGAACTGAAGAACTAGTAGAAACGCTTTTATCAAACCGAGGGAGGGCACATGTCATCATAGTAACAGTCTGTTGGGCGCCCACTGGAGTGAATGGATTAACAGCCTCCCATAAGTTTCAGAATGCCAGTGGTACCGTTGCTGAAGGCTCGGGGTGGGGGCTGGGGGCTCAGCTAGTGTCGGCGGCACTAAGTGCTAGGAAATAATGAAGCCCTGTCTTCCCAGTGCTGAGGGAGAATGATTTCAACCTAGAATTACACGGCCAAAGAGCGTATCAGCCAGTTCTGAGGGCAAGAGAAAGACATTGTCAAATTTATAAGGATTCAGAAAGTTTGCTTCTCATGCTCTTCTTCCTGGGGAACTAATTGAGGATGGTTTTGAGCAGAACAAGTAAATAAGCCCCCAAAATTAGAAACCATAATGTCTGAGAAAACACTTGATCCCACTCAGAAAGCCAGTGAAAGGGCGGCCGTGAAGCAGGCTTAGGGAACAGCCGTCCAAGGTGGGAGACAGGACTCGCACCCTGGGTCAGGCCTCCGGGAAGGGAGAGACTCAGGAAAGTGGAGAGTGTGATTAAGAAGCTAAAAAAATAAACAAACAAACAAACAAATCCCTTAAGATATGGTGAGTACAAGTAATATAAGACAAAGGAAAGCCAATGAGAAATATTCAGGGAAAAAAACAACTGCACATGAAATTCATGGTCAAAGTACAAAGCAGACTTCCAGAAGCATCCTGTTTGAGAGGCCAGCTGGTTATGAGTGATGGAGGATGAAATGTAAGCCCTAGATGGTACTGGCCCTGGCACTTAGGACACAGGATGGCGCAAACGCTTTCTGTTGTTTTTTTCCGTGAATCGCCACGCAGACAGAGCAGAAAGTAGGGGCAGGCAGGAGATGAACAGAAGTCAAACAGGGCTTTATTTACTTAAGTTATAAAGCAGAGCATTTCCATACTAAAGTAGTACAAGAGGAGAGGCGTTACAGGTGACCCATATCTTCATTGACTGCATTTACCTTTTTAAAAACTGCTCACTCACTCTCACATGGTGCGAAGTCCCATGGGGGTGACTCGAAGGCCGGCCATTCCTGTGGCCTGTTGACGTCATTAGGAACCCAGGTTCTTGCAGCCCTCTGCTCTTCCTGCCTCGGGGTGCGAAGTTGGCCTCATCCTCCACAGCCCCCTCTGGGGGCCCAGGCTGGTGCCTGCGTTTCCACGGATCACAGAAGCATCCATGGAAAAAGACCGTTTCCCTCCCTGTGCTTTATTTTTTGTCAGCAAGGAAAGGTTGTCCCACCGTCCCTCTGCAGACTTCTCCTGTCTTATTTGCCCAGACTGGATCGCCTCCCCCCTGCTCCGAGCCAGCCCCCCAGAAACAGAAATGGAAAGCTGCCTTCTCGAAGCCACTTGTCAGCGGACTTGACCTGGCAGAAGGTCCCTGGAAAAGGCAGTTTGTATCTCAGCGTGAACCTAAGACTTAAGCATAACAACTGCTAATGTGATTTCTCTCTTAATCGACGTGTTGAGAAAGATTGCTGTCTGTGTTACGCCTACATTCGGGTCAGTCACAGACATGAATCAGAAAGGAAGCCGCGGTGTCAGGCTGGTGCCCTCATTCAGTGACTGTCCCTTGAGATCTAAAAATATACCGTATTTTTCAGACCGTAAGATGCACCTAGGTTTTAGAAGAGGAACATAGGAAAAAAATTTTGAAGCCAAAAATGTGGTAAAATATTTAATAACACAATTATTTCACCAATGTAAATGTAAACAGAACATTCAGACTATAAGACGCACCCATTTTTCTCCCAAATTTGTGGGGGGGAAGTGCATCTTATAGTCTAAACAATACGGTAGGTTCCCTCTTTCCAGCTGATGGGTCAAATCTGGGCCCTTGGAGCTGCTGCGTGAATTTTTCTTTGATTATGCAGCTTTGTATGATTCCTAGATCCTAAAAGGTCTTTCACTTCTTTAGATACTCTGTGGCTTTCCCATAATATGTAAATTCTATAGAGAGAGAGGGAATCTGTGTCTCTTCCCAAACCGTCCTTGTTTTGCAACTTGATAAATGCAAACCAGAGTTCGAATCCCAGCTCTACCACTTACTAGTCGCTGCATAACCTCCAGTAGGTTCTTGACCTTTTAACACTGTAGTTATAATTATGTTATCTCTGAAGTAGAAATGATGAGTCGTACATGTTTGGGTGTTTTTAAGGATTAATCGTGAAACTGTAAACAGAAGTGCCACCACCAACGTAAGGAGGATGCAGGCAATTGTTGGTTTTTTCCTATTGTCTTGTGCGAGAGGCTACCTAGCACCTGGCTGCCTGGTTTTTATGTGTTTGATAGTCGGCTGACATTATTGAAAGGGAGTCAAACTGGGGGGCAAGGCAGAGGAATTTAATTCTTGAAACATGATCACAGTAACAAGAGGACAGATGAAAAGCAACAAGGAAGAGACTAAAGAGAGAAGACACCAGTGCTTTTGACCAAGTTTCCTCCATCAAAGCCTGTGCGCTGCTCCCACGTTGCTCTGAGCTGGGTCCCGGGGAGCCGCCATTGACGGGCTTCGGTGGAATGTTCTCCTCGCAGAAGGGGCCAGGGCAGCTGCCTTTCTTCGCTGAGTCACTTTGAATTATACAAAGAAATCGAGCTCAGATCATCAAAAAGCATGACGTGAGGGATAAAATATGTTACCAGATTATAATTCGATAATAATTGAATTTCTCCAGCACATGCCCCTGGTGGGGAGGCTCAGAGAGGTTCAAATGCGTCATCTCCATTAGTGACAGCGTGCGTCGGTGGAGGAGAAGGCGCGGTGCTGGACTTTCCGCTCTTCCCGTCCCACACGGAGCCCACGGGACGGAGCAGTGTTCCTGTGGCTTAACCTCCGTGGCTCTCCGCGCACTGCCATGAACATTTTAGGTGGAATTCAGAGGTGGGTTATTCCTGTCCCTTCTCAGTGGCTTTCTTGGTTCTGAGTGGAAGCATCATTTTTGTTATTTCTTCTCCAAATGTGCTGAGAGCAGGCGCTCCAGGTTCAAGCAGCTTGTTGAACAGAATGCCACAGCTAAATAAACCAAAGGCTTCCTGTGACTTCTTACAAGTTGTAATAACCCAGCTGTAGCCCTGGAGTTCTTGAGAAAACACCTATTTCTATTTCCAGGATTCCAATGATAAAGTAGTAATAATCCTCAGAGTCTTACTACTTATCATCTGATTCTGAATCTAGGGAGTTCTTTTCCAAATGTCTAGCACTCTGAATAACAAGGACGAAAACAGGCAGCTTGTCTTCCCACGGTCTCCCTTTCTAGGGTTGAGGTGGGAGCAGACTTGCATGCTGGATTGGCCTCCTGTACCCACAGTGGAGCCGGCCCCCCGTTTTCCAAGGCAGTTCTGGGAAGCATGAGGCTGAGGAGTTGCAGTATTGATTGTACAAGAATTAGCATATCTGGCAGATGGGGACTGTCTGAACCCGTTCAGCTGGGAGGCATCTGCGTGGGGGCAGATTGGCATCGCTGAACTTGGACATGGCAGGTTTCGGATTTGAACATGCAGCCTGGGATGTAGCGGCTTGAGACTTCTCCCATGGAGATCCAGTGAATGCACAAAAAGATCCAAGGCTTTACTAGTTCCAGGGTAGTTACGCATTGCAGAATAAAAATATTTTCCCCACATTCTGCATGGATACTCTGGGCAGCTATATCTACACTATGCTCCTCGGGAACCCCTGCATGTAGTCGGTTATTCAGAAGTTACTGGCGTCTCTCATTTGTCTTACGTATCTTTTAAGTTGTCTTACAGTGCTGAGCCAAATTCTGTGGGTAAATTAATCTTGTTTGAGAAATCACTGGCAAAAAAATGCTTTTTATTTTCTGCACTGCTTTCTGATGCCTCATCTCTCCCTATCTCTGCCTTCTCATCGCTGTCTTGCTTGTTTCCCATTTCTTACCTCATTTCTTCGCTGTTCTGCCTGGCCCCAGGCCCTCACCTTCCCAGAGAGCATGCGCACCACAGGACACTCCCGATCTTCACACAGCAGCGGGCAGAAGTAGGCTTACAGTCGCTCGTGTGGAAAAACGTAGGACACAAGAATAAATAATAATCCAAGAGGAAACTGTGTTTCATTTACTCACAACTGGAAACCTACTTCGCCCCACCCTGTATGTTGCTATCAGCAATAACAAAGGGATTTTGTAAGACCCCTGGGATATAGGCTGGGTTTTTTTTGCACCGCCCCCCGCCTCCCCAACAGTTACTGAATGTAAGCCAGTAAATCTTATTTTTCCTTGAAGACCTTACATCCCAGGTTCCCTAGTTTGTGAATCAGTTAGCCCAATGGTTTGCTCCATGGAGAGGGAAGACAGCATCTTTCAAAAGGCACTTTTCCACCAAGAGGAGAGAGGCAGTGCCACGGGGAATGGAGAGGGATGCATTTGAAAGGAAGAGATGGGAATTTTAGTTCAAGTGCAGCCACGCTAACAGGGAGGGCTGCTTCCCTCTTGGTCTGGCTTCCTTACCTGTCCAGGGAGCAGCCTGCGTTGAATACCCCAGGCGTCTTCCCCCGCTGCTTTCCCCTGAGGCCTACTTCATAAATTGCTCTTTGTCACCCCTGGTTGTCATCGTGCCGCATTGCAAGGCGTGCCCTGTATTCCCTCACTGAGTGGCCAGGGGTTCAAAATACGTCATTGTTGCTTCTAAATTCAAGCATCAACAGGTGCTTTAGTCCACTCCCAAGTGAGTAGGAAAGGTCGCCCTGTGGGAGAGCCCAGAGCTCCTCAGGGCTGGGGAGGGGGAGACACAGAAAGACATGGATGGGGGCGTGGGGGTGGGCTAACCAGTGGGATGGGAACATGCCCACTGAGGCGCTGGGCCCTCCAGTATCTAGGCAAAAGCTCAGAGAATCGAGAAAGTCAGTGGCAGGACTGAACCAGGACAACGGGATGGGGATGGGGAGCGTCCAGTCCCCCCGACATCGGTGGGTTTGGAAGCCAGGCGAGGAAGGCTTGGCCCAGTGGCCTCCTTTCCCTGAGCAGGCCCTCCATCCCCCGTTCCATCCTGACACAGAAGGAAGGCATGTAGGAAGAATGGCTCCCTGGGCTGTAAGTTTGAACCAAGACCTTTCTAGGGCTTGACTGGCTTTATTAGGTAAGGACCCTAAGAGTCCAGATAAATGGACATTTGCTTACCCCACAGCCCCAAAGCACTCAGAGTGCACGTGTAAGGGTATATCTGCATGTGTCTAAACAATGAATCCCATAACCGGTCTTCCTAATTCTAGAGAGACTGAGGTTCTTCCTTCATTTCCCTTGCTGTGACACGGAGAGATCCGCCCACATTTATACCATCCCACTCTCCTGCTTTCAGGGGGTCTGCGTAGAGATCCTGGTTAATCAGAAACAGAAATGGGTGAAAAGGAGCTCTGTGCGGTGTTGTTAATAAGTGGATGGATGGATGGATGGATGGATGGATGGATGGAAGGAAGGACGGACGGATGGATGAATACGCACCTAAGTGTGGTGTATGTGTAGAAAAGCTGTCTGTATAGATAATGGTATGTATGTGTGTGTCCGTGTGTCTCTGTGCGATATTTAGAATAGAATCCATATTATCCTAACATGGAGTACAAGATGGAGCTTCAGCAGGTCCATAAACAAGAGATTATATGCAAAATCTGTTTATATAGATGTTATTTTTTTCTGGCCAGTCTATGATTATACCACATTTTTTCAAAATGTACGGTGAGATTCTAAAGCCCTTCCCCTTGGCCCTGTGTATTTGCTCCTTCGCCGTGGAAAATTCTGAACGGGTATTCATACCAGCGCCGAAACGATCCAGGCTCGCCAGGCTGGTAGCGCTGTCCTCCTCTTCGCTGTCCTTCTCTTCGCTGCCCTCCGCTGCAGTCCGCCGCTCCCAGCTCTCCGCACCACGTTGCCTAGCGGCCCAAGGGAGTGAGCCCCCCTAGGGGTCGTCTCATACACACGGGCTTTCGCTTTCCTGAAGGGAGCACAAGTTCCCCTCTCTGCACTTGACAGCGGTCTCCATTCGGGAGGGACACCTGGATACCCTTGGTTCCTGATTCTCTTTCATCACCCTTTTCTGGTCCTAGCAGTTCTTCCTCCGAGTCTTCAACCATTGCTCACTTTGCTTTGGGCTCTCCGTAGAAGCTCGAGACCTGCCAGATCTCAGCCTTCCTTTCCCTCACCGTCCCGTAACCTTAGATTACATGTTACAGAGGTTTCTGCCGCCCTCTGGCTCACCCACCCACCTTGTCAACCTTTGTTAAACAGAGACTTGTTGACTCTCTGCCTCTAAACGAGTCCTGTTTTGTGTTCCCACATCACCTCCGCCTCACACCTGGAATAAAGCGACAATTCCTCAACTAACGCTTGTGTCTCTGAGTCTCTTCCCCTGAGCCGTCCTTTGCAGTACGGCTTCCCTTGAATAGATTTTTTGTTCAATCCTTAAGATGACTTTTTAAAAACACTCTATCCAGCCCAAACATGCAAGCTTGTATAGCAATTCTCTAATAACTGTCCTTTCTTAACTAGCCAGTTTCTTCACTCATTATTCCAGAATGTTCTATTTCCCCGATCTCACAGTCCCCCTGACATGTGATTTATAGTCTAACCTCCGTGCCTTTGTTCTGGCTGTTCTTACTTATTAAACTCCTTTTCAAAATGCACCACATTCCCACCCCTTCTCTGGAATGATTGACTTGCCCCAGTTGGCGCTCATTTTTCTGCTCTCCGAAGTCATCAGTATATCATTTGCATCTCCCACCATGCAAGCACGTGACGTAACAATAGATATTTGATAAAGATTGGATTGTTTCAAATATAGATTTCCAACCAGCTGAATCCCTGAGTGATAAAGGTATGTTTTGGGGAAAGCAGATAATGGCTGGTCCAAAGTGATCACCACAAAAGCGCAGCTAATTCTGAGGTGACTGCCGTTCACGTAACAGTACTTGTGCTATTCAGTCCAGCTCCCCAAGCTTACCCTTGGCTCATCTGTAAAATGCGAACAGCTAATATGTGCCTGCACCTGATAAACTTAAAGCTTTTCCCTCCCAAACGTGGTGGTGAACAACACACCTGTATACGCCCCTCTCCCTGTGATTGTGCTGCCAGGTATTTGTGAATGGTTCCGTTCCGGCTGAGCCTCGGTACGGGAGAGTTTTATTATCATACTCGCTGTTCCCAAAGAGTAACGTAAACTGCTTTAGTCAGCTATATATATATATATACACACATATATATATGTATGTGTGTATGTATATATATGATCTTTGCCTAGCTATGTATTGAATTGCTGACTCTTTCTTTAGACCCAATAGTCATTTCTTTGCCTCCTTAATTTATGCATGATTCCAAAAGAAAAATAACTTAGTATTCTTAATAAAATGGCGTAAAGTTTAGATCATTTTTTACTGCATGCAGTAAAAATGCAAATGCGTGTGGCTTATTTGCAAATGCAGACATTAATAACTGATACTTAAACAGGTTGGATTAGCAATTTTACTGATATATTTAAGAGATTTTTCCAATAATTTGCACACTAAAAATCAATTTGAATACAACATGTAAATGGAATTTAATTTTTGATATAAAATTGTAGTTATCAGCCCGAACCATTAAATTTACTATTTAATATAGGCTTTCCAGCTCACTTGGTTAGAATTTCATTGCACCTTATCTATATAAATTTAATTAGGCTTGATATCATCAGTATATTATAGAACTAATTAAAGATTTAGATAAGTGTTGAGGGGACTTATTGAAAACTCCACAAAGTTCCATTCGGAAAATGAGATATTCTCCCTTTGGTTCGTTGTGCGAGAACGAAACAGAAGAAGTGTTTCTAGCAGTGTTCCTGAAAACTTATTTAACCGGATTTCATGGGCTCATCCCATTCTTTGGAGAGCTTTTTAATTACTCTGTATCTTGGGGCAGTCCAGTAGCAGTTGCAATCTTTATTTAAAGGCGCTAACGCCCTCACTTCCGTCTCCTCCCACGGAGCTCGCTCAAGTGCCCGTGTGCACGCCGGTGTGAGCGCCCGGAAGCACGCGGTGCAGGAGTCCTGACTGAAGTCACACAGCACGGAAGGGTTGTTAGTGGGAAGTCTGTCTGTCCTCACAAGCAGAATTAACGTGGAGACTGATCAGAGTGCCCACCGTAAACACAGTAGAAAAAGGGGGAAGGAAATAAATCCTAACCCAAGAGGTAGTCGTACCTGAGCAAAACTGAGGTTCCTGGTCAGGGCCTGCCTGCTTGGAGTAAATCATTTCGTAGAAATCACTTTGAATCCCCTTGCATCTGCGTCTCTGCAGCAGAGCATAAAGCAGATTAGTTTAAAAGACTGTGATTTCAACTAAGTGCTTTGTGTCTTCGTTACAAAGCACAGTAAAGCTTTTTATTGCAATGAAGCCACCACTACTTTTGATTGAATATGCACTGAAATAAAGCTGCATCGACCACGTTCCCAGGGAGCGCAATGCTCTTGTCCAAAGCTTCCCCCCCACCTTTTTTTTAGCGCAGATTGAGTGACCCAATACCTGGTATAAGAAAATGAAAAGGCACAGACAAATAACAGATGTGGACCACTGTGACTGGGTGCATTGCTGTTTAATACAGAGGCACCCCGGAAGCCAGGGAGCCAGAAAAATGTCAGCATAGAGAAAGTACAAGCTTTGGGTTTAGGAGAAGCAGATTAAAGCTCTGCTGTTGATTAGCTGCGCGACCTGGGCCTGATCTCTCTCAGCCTCTGTTTCTGTTCCTGGAAAACAGAAATAACAGCACCGAAGCGGCCCCTCTGCCCAGCCAGGCTCCCTCCGGGTTGGGACGGTTGTCAGATGTCACGTGCTCTGGTCTCATCCCTTCCTTCTTTCAGAGATGGAAACCGAGGTGCGGCAGATACACTGGTCTGATCTTGACCGCTGGTTGGCTAGCGGCAGGGCAAGGGCCAGGCCCCGTGCATCAGAGGTGCCACACCGTGTCTACACTGTCACACGGAACGTGAAAGAACACAGGGGCATTTTTAAAATAGCGTTCTGGCTGTCCTTGGTAGCCGTGGGATCTGTTTCCCCTCAAGCGACTGTGTCTGAAACTCTCCACGGCCCGGTTCCTGCCCACGTGGCTGGTAAACATTCGCACCCCTGCCTGAAGAAACACTTGCAGAAACATTCTGGTCACAAACCAATGTTTGTTTCACCACCACACTTGGAGTGCTTCTCATTGAAAACATGAGAAACGTGTGCCGGATTCTCCACAGGAGTGTGAGCCCGGGGTGAGAGGGACCCCCCAGCGGCCTGGTTTGCGACGTCCAGCGTCCTCCACGCATAGCATTTTCTCGTTCGGCTCCTAATTGACACGCGACATCTCCCAGCACGGCCTTCGACTTTGACATTTCCGGCTCTGAACTATAACAGGTACATGGAGGAGCGTTGTGATTCTAGGGAGTTGTGTGGGCAGCAGGGGGGTGCCTTCCTCTGCCTGGGCGTTTAGAGGAAGCGTTGAGAAGGAAGCATGGAGAGGCCAAACACAGGCCGGACAGTCCCACTGTGCAGAGGATGGGCTGCAGGCTTGCTGGCTTCTACCTCATTGTCTGCACACTCCCCCGCGCCGCGGCGTCTGCAGCTCCGGCAGGGAAGTGCTTGCTGGAAGCCGGTGTGGGCGCAGCCTTGGTTGGTGGCACTGGGCTGGCCAGCCGCGGAGCATGCTCTAGGGGCCAGGTCAGCAACCGGGGTCCCCACAGAGTGGGCCCAGCTCTACTTCTGCTCGGAACCCTACTTCTTGACTCGTGGGGGAACCTCCGCTAATCCCCTCTGCCGTCTTCCTCTGACTTTGTTTTGGCCACAGGGGAAGGACCGCCGGGCCACACCCTGCCCGCTGATGGAGCCCTGATGGACTGTGTGTGAAGCGCTGTGGTGGTCCACGGGGGTGTGAAAGCTCCGGGGGTTTTGAGATTAATTCCGAAGGTGCCAGTGCGAAGGAGATCCCCTTTCCTTCCCCCTTCTTCTGCAGTATTTGTGAAAACACTGGTGGTTCAGGTTTCCAGGCCATTTTTGCTGCCTTTTGTATGTCTTTTTACTTTCCCTGTTAAAGATGGGCGTAGCTGTATACATACATTTAAACCGTGCCTGCTGAGATCACCGGCCACTCCACCCTTCGCCCGTCTCTGCAGCCTGCGTCAGCGCAGCCCTGAAGTCACTCTTTACCACGCGCGTAGGCCTGGAGGTCAGCCGTGTAAAAGAACAGATCATTGCAAGAGGTCTCCTCTCTCA
This sequence comes from Micronycteris hirsuta, assembly GCA_004026765.1. Classification (NCBI taxonomy): domain Eukaryota; kingdom Metazoa; phylum Chordata; class Mammalia; order Chiroptera; family Phyllostomidae; genus Micronycteris; species Micronycteris hirsuta. The sequence goes on from PVJI01000567.1 coordinate 232,997, forward strand.
CTTTGACGTAAGTGAGCGTAACGGTGGCTCCTGGCGAGTCGCCCGTCCGATACCCGAGCGAAAGCAGTGTTACTGCCTTCTCGCCCGGCCCGTGCGCAGCACTTCGCAGTTCACGTGGGACTGTCGTAAACAGCGTCTCGGTGGGTCTCAAGATTATAAGTAATCGTTTCTGTCTCCCCAGGCTTGGTTGTGGGGGAGAGCTGTGGGCTCCTGGCCCAACTCGGAGTCTTCCCCGAGTGGTCTGGGGGGCGCAGGACAGGGCGGTGGGTTGTGTCGGCAGAATTCCGTCCGGCTGCCGTTACCCAGCGGGCGACCTCAGGCCCTTACCCTTTGTGGGCCTGGCTGTGGGGACGAGGCCAGGTACACCTGTAAAGCGGCTGGCATATATTAAGTGTTAAATAAACACTAATTTCCCTTCATAGAAACTGTAATCAGCAAATCTCTGGCTTAACTGTGTTTCTGTTACTTTGTAATCATACACACAGAATTCTTCCCAATTCTAACCTATTTTGCTCGTGGGGTTATTTATTATTAGTTGTTAGAAATTTTTCTTGAGATTAGTATATAGGGCTGGAGGGAGCTCAGCAGCGTTTCGTGCCAGGACGCTGGGGGTCACCGAAGCTGCGAAAGTGTGGGGCCCTGCAAAGTGGCTTCAGCGCCTCTCAGGGACCGTTGGTGGAAAGTGAGCCGGGGAAAACGTTTGCCTGTGGGTCAGCTGACAGAATCTTGTCTGCAAATGCCACGGGAGAAGGTCAAACTGCAGCAAACGTCCTGACTCACGGGTCAGTCTTGACGCAGTCTTGACGAGCATCTTCTGTACAGTCAGTGGCCTCGTTCAGAACATTGGCATTTTTTTAAAAGATTTTATTTATTTATTTATTTATTTTTAGAGAGAGAAGAAGGGAGGGAGAAAGAGCAATGTATGGCTGCCTCTCACATGGCCCTCACTGGGGACCTGGCTCGCAACCCAGGCGTGTGCCCTGACTGGGAATCGAACCGGGACCCTCTGGTTCCCAGCCCATGCTCAGTCCACTGAGCTACACCAGCCAGGCTAGAACATTGCCATTTTTATGAGAGCTTGATTGAGATATAATGTATATAACGTAAACATTAACCCTTGAAAGTATGTAATTCATTGGTTTGGGGGGATGTGCACAGTCAGAAAGTTGTGCAGCCGTCATCACCACTGGCTGATTGTAGAACATTTCCGCACCCCAGAAAGAAACCCTGTGTCCATTCGCGGTCACTCCCCACTTCCCTCACCCCCACCCCCCCCCCACTAGTACACATTCTGTGTCTGAATTTCTGGGCGCATCCTATAAATGGAAGCACACAACCTGTGTTCTTTTGTGTCACGCGTCTTTCGGGGAGCAGAGTGTTTTCAAAGCTCCTGACATCAGCACTTGTCTCTGTGCCAGGGCGTGAGAGAGAGTTCAACGGACACGTCCAGGTACCCACCCATCACCTGGCCTACTGCGTGCTTTTTCACTCTCTCTCTCTCTTTTGTTTTTCTTCTGGAGGGAGATGTTAGGAGGAGAAAAGGAATGTGTTTTTACCGAAGTATAACTGTACAAATCTTAACTATGCAGCTTGATTACCATCACCCGGATAAAAATAGGAGAAAGCACTAGAATCTCCCCCCTCCGCCCCGGAAGCCTCCTTGGGCTCCCTTCCTAGTCACTTCCCCCATCACAGGTATTTCTTGAGCTGGTTTCCCTGGCGGCCACACGCAGCACATGGTCTCCCAGCCTCCCCACCTGAGTTCTGATGGCCAGCTCTCAGTCACTGCATCCTCACTGTCACCTCCCGTGGGAAATGCAGTGGCACCGAAGCTCAGGAGGCCCTGGCTGCGCCCTCCGTGCCCCCCCTGTTCCGGGCTGGTGACCCCAGGCCTTGTGCCTCCTCCTTGTCTTGGTCTTTGGCTCCTTCCAAACAACAGGCCTCTCTCAGCACAGGCCCTTCAGGGAAACCGTTCCAGGGGCAGGAAAGCGCCCCCTCTCTCAGGTACACGGTGTGGCAGACATGAACCCGAAGGCAGAGTCCCTGCCTTCACACTCACCTGCTGGGCGGCAGCGGCATTTCACCCCGATCAGAGGCCTGGTCCTCTCAGGAAAGCCTGTGTGCTGCTTCTCTTCAGAAATAAAGACCATTCTTCGAGAAATTAAGGCTTCCTTTTAAATTCACTTTTGGTCTTTCAAAAACTTTCATTTCTGTGTGGTCCGGAGCCATAGGTTATCATTAGCATTTAAATAGAGGCATTGAGGGCTCAAAGACCTTGCTTTTATAATGCTGCCCTTTTAAATCCAGTACTTCTTTCTTTCTAAAAAAAGAATGCAAATGCTATATATATTTTCTCCATCAAAGGCCCTTTTCTTTATATATAAACTTAGGAAAGCAGCATTGTTAAGCAATCTGAGTACTAGTGTTTTTATGTGGAAAGGGCCAGTTTTAAAAAATGGCTGTTCTGTCCCTCATTGCCCTTTTTCTCTGCTGACTCTCAGAATGTATTTTCCTGAGGTTAATTGTATCCTAGTGCATCTCATTTTCCTCCAGACACCCTCCCCGGGCTTAAATCCAATACTAAACTAAGAATCTGCCCTGGCTGGTGTGGCTCAGCGGGTCGAGCGCCAGCCTGCGAACCAAGTGAAAGGTCACGGGTTTGATTCCCGGTCAGGGCACGTGCCTGGGTTGCGGGCCAGGTCCCCAGCTGGGGACACATGAGAGGCAACAGATGGATAGTTCTCTCCCTCCCTTCCCCTCTCTCTAAAAAATAAATAGAATCTTTCTTTAAAACAAGTTAAAAAAAAAATTTGGTGTAAGTCCTTGCTATGTCATGCGGAGTTCCTAGAAGCCCCTCCTTTAACCGTAGTGGAGAATCCAAGGGTTAATCCCATGTCAGTCACAGGACACTGTGACATCCTCAGACCGTCTGTTTGCCCAACTCAGGTCATCAAGCCCACTGTGTCTGATTGTCAAGAGATTAAACAGGACAGTGATCATACCCCTAATTTATCATTTCATATACAGTTACACATCTTAGGTCCTCTCTCCCTCCCTCACACTTCAGCCGGCCCCGGGGAGGGGTGGCAATGGCAGGCACCTCTGGGTAAAAGGCGCCCCTCCTGCCTTCGTCCGTTCGTCCTGCCCTCCCCGCCCTCCCCGCCCGTCCCCGTGTGCAGGGCCAGCTCCACAGGGCGGCAGCCTGTTGGGAGAAGGTGCTGGAGGTGAGATGTCGGCAGCCCGCTCTCTCTCTGAGGTCGATTTTGTCCATCTACACGCGTGGGGTCACGGAGCTGTGAGGAGACCTGAGGACGGTGTGGTCTGACAGGGAGATGCTGGGCGGTCGCCAGTCTTGACGGGTGGGGTGCTCGCTCCTCCGACTGTGCATCCTTCCTGTCCCCCCCATGAGGGCTAGGTGCTTCCCGTCCACGTCGGTCCTCCTACCTGCCTCCTCTCTACACCCTCTCTCCTCAGCCCCTCCGCGTCAACCACAGAAGTCCCCAGACGCCAGGGTGGGGACCGAGCTAGACTGTCCTCATCCAGGGGACAGTCCGAAAAATAAGGACAGTGTGCTGAGTTTGAGTTTCTCACGGAAGAAAGCATGCGCCTTGTGTTCTGAGATTATTTCTTTGCCACTGGAGGAATATTAAAATATCTTCTTTCATTAAATCCTGGTAATAATAAATGGTAGGTGTTTTGTCTAACAACAGAGGCAATAACCAGGCTGCCACCTCTAAGGCAGTCTCACCTTCCCTCCCCTCTGCCACCTGCCAGTGGAAGTCCAGGCCTGAGCGTGACGGCAAGGCCACCGTGATGGGGCCCCAGTCCCTCGCCAGCCTCAATCCCTCCTCCCCCCGCCACGTCCCCCTTGCCCTTCGGTGAGAAATAAACTGTCTGCAATTCCCCCAGCGCCGCCTTCTTCTTACTGCCCCCCCCCACCCCACACCCCACGTACTGGTCAGGCACTTCCTCTCTCTCACGTCTGCCCCATCATTCCTGTCTCCTCCGCAAAGCCTTCCCCGGCGGCTCTAAGGAGAATCCAGCCCCTCCTCTTGGTGCTCTGAGAGTCTCATTTGTACCTTTATTAAGCCGCTGTCACCTGACCGTAATTACATGGCTACTGTCACACCAGGCTCTGAGCGACGTCCAGAGAGCAAGGGCTGTGTTTTACTCCTTTCTGTTACCCACACAACCTACTGTATACAAGCTGGTGCATAATTGATGCTTAAATATTTGTTGAGCAAACAAACAAATAGAAAAAGAATTTTGAAAGCTACTGTGTAAGCGCCGAGGCTGCTGCAGAGAGTCATAAGCCGTAGTGGTCGTCACCAAGAAGGCTGCATCCCGGGAGAAGTGAATAAATATATATTATGGTACATCCATGCGGTTGAATTCTCTGCGGCCGTTAAGAATGAGGCGGGTCGATATGTGCTGAGATGGAACCATCTCCAAGATATATTATTAAGTGGGAACAGCGCGGGGCAGCAGAGCACGTGAACACCATTTCTCTCTAAATACCGTATGTACGCACACACCGTCACATATGCACATATGCTTGTATAGGTGCAAGGGGTGGGGAGAGACTTTGCACTGTGTGCTTTTTGTACCTTTTGTTTGTCTGTTTCGTCGTTTGCTTAGTCAACAACCAGTCGTGTGTTACGTGCCAGGCACTGTCCTAAGCACTTTACAGCTGCTAATTCATTCAGTCCTGCTAGCACCCCGACGAGTCTTTGGTAGGATCAGTATCCTTATTTTATGCAGAAACGGAGGCCCCAAAAGGTTAATTAACTTTCCCAAGTTTGCACAGGTAATAAATAACTACCCCGATACCTTTTTTAAAATCATATCACTAAGTGGAAAAAAATATTTTTATGAAGCAGACACCACTCTGAATGGTACACGGTAAATGGGCACGACCCGAGCCATAAGTAGCAGAAAGAGGAAATTGCTCAGACAGCTTCGCAGGGGCAGGGGATCTTGGCAGTCCTGAAGGCTCGTTAGGCGTTGGGTACACGATGCAGAGCCGAAGAGCACTAGGTGTGTTCGGAACAGTGAGTAGCTACGTTTGGCTTAAGTAGGTTGATGCGGGCAGAAAGTGGGAGAAAAAGTCGAATAGGGGCCAAACCTTTAAAAGGCCCCGGACATCAGCGTTTCACTGAGCTCTGTTAGCACTAGTGGGCACACGAGGCGTCAGGTTGTTGTCAGAGCTGCCGGTGAGCTGGAGAAGAGTCCGGGAGGAGTAGCGATGGTGAGAGACTGCGGTAGGAGACTGTGTAGTAGCCCAAGAGGAAGGAATTACGGTCTGTGATAATGAGCTTGGAGAGAAGAAATGACTGTAAAAGATGTTATCGTGATAGACCTGGTGGTCATTGTCAAAAGGGATGGAAGAGCAGAAACTCAAAGTGATCCAGACATCTTGAAGTTCTGGAAACTGCACTTCTGCGGAGCAAAACTTGGAAGTCAGACAGCCTGCCTGCTAAGGGCATCTGGTAGAAATGTCTGCAAATCAGAGCAAATGAAGCTTTGATCAATGAAGAGACCAGATCTTGAGAGAGAAAGAGAGAACATCTCATGACCAGGTAAGACTTTTGGGAGCAGAGAAAGAGCAGAGGCCAGCACCTGACCAGGGAACGCCCTCGGTGAGCAGGTGGCGTGAGAGCCCGTGGGCACATCCAAGGGACGGAGGGAGCTGGGGAAGGATCAAAACGGGGGTGGGGAGGGGCTCAAAGACAGTTGAGCTTTGATGGAAAACTGCCAAGGGGGAAAGTCCTAAGCAAAGGCCATTGTGTTTGTCCACTAGGGTGTCATTGGTGACCTTTCTAAATATAGTTTCAGACAAAATGGAGGCTTTAGAAGGACAGACCGTGAATACGAATGATTTTTTCTCAGAAATTTAACAACGAACGGAGAAGAGAAACAATGAGACAGTAGTAGACACAGGATCGCAAAGGTCTTGGGGTTTGTTTTTGGCTTTGTTTGGTTTTCAAAATACGAGCTATGTAAGGATGTTTGAAGGCAGAAATGAAAGAAGCAGTGAACAGGCTAGATGCCAGATACAAGAGTTAAAACAAAACCCCAGCAGGGCCCCAAAGGCGCTGGGAGAGAGTGGGATCAAGGGCATAGAGTTAACCTTAGAAAAAGAAAGAAGAGAAAAGAAACCCCTCTTTGGGGTGGAGAGGGAAGGTTTAATGAAATCCACCGTTACCTCATACAGTTGTGCTGAAGGAAGAAACAATACACAGGTGGCCGGGAAGTGCGGTAAAAGTTAGCTGTTGTTTTACCATTGTTACACAGCAAGCGCCCTGCAGGATCATTTGGGCTCATCACACCTAACCTGCGATGTGTGATGTTACTGAGCTCATTGGTAAATGAAGCAACTGAGGTCCAGACAGGCCAAGACAGGAATTCATGTCTGTTTCCACCAGAGAAAGAAAGAAAAGTGGAGGATTGCAGGGATCTCTTTCCTGTGGGGCCTCCCCTTTCCATTTGCAATCCCCAAAGTCAGGGTTGCGTGGGGAGGCCCCTTTGCGTTTACACAGAGCACAGAGCGCCTGTTTCATTCATAGCTCCTCCCCTTCCAGTGTCAAAGAATCAGACTATGTTTCACGTTGTGCTTGGTCACTTAACGGGATTTACTGACTGTGGGCTCTCTCCTGCATTCATTCCTTTTGATTTCTTCAACACCATCAGGTTCCCTGCGCTGAGGCGGGGGGGCGGGGGGGCGGCGGGGAGGGTAACAAGAATGATGCAGAACCCAACCGCACTCTCACTGAGCCTGTGGTCTAGGGAGGGGCACGGGCAGACACTCATTTATGGAATAAGCACTTGTACGGCATTTATTCCATCCCAGCCACTTTGCTTCATCCTGTCATCCTTGTGACAGCCCCATGGTGCTATTTCCTTTCTCAAATGAAGAAGGTAAGGCAGAGAGAGATGAATAAATAGCCCGTGATCATACGGTCAGAGGCAGAACTGGGGTTCAAACCCAGGCCCCGGGCTCCTGAATCCATGATCACGACCACTGTATTACGCGGTGTCTCTACCTTTATACATAAAGTTATACAATATACATTACAAATATTTTTGGTAATACATACTTTTAGATGGAGGTGGGTGCTCAAAACAAAAGTAAAGCCCAGAGAAAGGACCGAGCTTGATGAGGACAGGGCAGGTGTCATTTTGGATGAGGTGTTCAGGGAAAACCTCACTTACTGGTAAGCGGACATTTGAGCAAAAACTGGGCTGAATCTCTTTCAAGCTTTTTTCCTCCAACCTTCTGTCCCTTGAATCCCATTTGATGCTTTTTTCTGATTCCCTTTGAAATGGCTTGTGGTAGAAAGCAACCCAGAACTCTGAAGTACAACAAAGACAGATGAGCGTCACACCCTTGACCTGAAACCGGCGCCTCTTTCACAGGAACTGAGACAATGCCATGGTTCCGTGCGGTGGGCCCCCCCACGTGCACCTCCATGATTGCTTCCGCCATTCCAGTTCTGGGGCTTCTCCCAGCTGTGGGGTACAGGCGGCTGGCGTTTCTCCCAGACAAATGCCCTTGGGTTTTCCCAAGATGAATCTCATTTGGTCATTTGCTGCCCCAAATTCTAAATCCTCCAAGTCCTTTACCGTAGTTCTTTTCCTTTGTCGCTGTTCACAGCCCTTCTCCATTTAGTAACGTTGCCCTTTCTGCCGCGCCTGTGATCTTGCACATTAATTAAGGTATTAAGTCGGATCAGTTACAAGCCAGTGTCCTGAGCATTCGCTGGCTGCTTTCTCTTCAGAATTTGTTGGTTTGCCTTTTTCATTACCCATTGTTTTCCAGCCCATGTCCTGTCGGAGTAGCCATTCAGAATAAATTTGTTTTGCTGGTGGTAATTTTTAGAGGCACTGTATAAAACGGTTCACTGACACCCAAATATACATTATTCACAGTGGTCTTTTCATCTCCCGAATTCGCGTTGCTACCCAAAGGTATCTATCACATTCGTCAGCGTATTTGGGTCTTTAATTAAACCCTGCTGGATGCTGTACATATTTCCATTAGCTCCTTCTGATTTAGTCTATTATTTTTCTAATTGACATCCTGAGTCACATGTCCTTGAATCTCCGGTGGCTCATTTGGTAGCTTTGTTTTATTTAGGTTTTCTCTCTTTCATAAATAACCTCAGGGTTTAGTAAATACACAGAGTGTTTGCCTTTGGGACCTACTGATTTGCATATGTTCACACTTTTCAAATAATCTGCTGATTTTTTGGTTTCACTGCCAAAACCATTTCCCTTTCTGGCCCTTCAGTCCTAAAAGATATGGTCTTTTGTCTCAGCAAAGTAGAGAAATCTCTTACAACAATATAAAGAAGGGTACTCCGCTTTCTAACTAGGGCCAAAGGTCAGGAGTTGAAGTGTGACTAAGGCTGAAAAACACCCCTGGCATCTTAACATGGCTAGCAGTGATAATGGCTTGCAGTGAACTACGCATTCAACCTCACCCAGACTGTGATTTAACAGGTCTATGAGTAGCTGGCCAGGGCAGAGTCAGTCACTCAAGAATGGAACCAACTGGCACCTGCCAGAATCAGTCCATTACCTTGGCCTCATCGGCATAATGCTGGAGTGGCCAGCGCTTCCCATCAAAGCCATGCAGCCCAGGCCTATCCGCACTGACCTTCCACCCACACACCAATGGAGAAGGCCCCCCACGTTGTAAATACAGAAACCCAACACGGGCGACCCCTTCGTTCCTCCATCCCATCGCTAGCTCTGCCGGTCACTGGAGCAGGGACCTGGGGTCCTGTACCTTGTCTGGGGCCCTCCAACTCTTTGGTAGTAGTACGTACGGGCAGGCAGGCTGGCTGGCAAGGCCCAGATTTATCTTACTTTGCATTTGATCTTGGCCAAAAGGCCGGGAAGCGATGAGATTTATCTTACTTTAAATGAAAGCATTTGCCCAGTGCCTTTGATGCCTTTGATCTGGGCCTAGATTGGCTTTTTTTTAAGTGTAGATAAAAGACACTTCTTGCAGCAAGAACTATCGATGTTATATTAACATTTAAAATGTTACTAGAGTTCCCTAAGCATTAGTAATAACAACACTAGGTTGTCCTTTGGAGAAATCGTTTGCATTATTTACTGAAAAGTTGCGGATTCCGTTTTGTTACTTGAAACCAGCAAAGCCATAGGGCCCCTGAATCTGTGTTGCTCAGCACACCTTCCTAGTCGCTCCCCAGATTGCCAATTGGAGACACACGGAGAGTAGCAGGTAATACCCAGTCAGGACCTCGTGCTGATTGGTAAGCAACGTGCAGCTTCGAGGCCGTCTGAGTGCACAATACTAGGTCCTTTTATCAATCTGTGCTATTAGATAATTTATTTTTTTAATGGAAAAGACTCTCTAAAGTGATATTAAATAATTTATTTTAATGGAAAAGACTCTCTAAGTGATATTCAGCACGGCATGGCTCTCCTTAACCTGGACTCGCCTTTCGATAATCAAAAGGGCATTTACGGGAGTCTGAGACAAACACAATTATGAAAGTAAAATGAAGGGCCTAAATAAAAAATCACAGAACGAGAGGGTAATTCTATTCACTCTTTCATATTTCATTATTTGATAACATCAGAAGATGAATCCATCAGAATTGCTTTGGCAAGTGCAAACAGAAGTGTGCCTGATCAATATTTATTAAAACCTTCAAAATGGGCGAAGGAGTTGAGCAGACTTCTTAATGGACTGAATAATTATTCCTGCGGTTGGGGTTTGACCAAAGGCAGCGCCCAGACCAAAGAGACACAGTTTTAATTGCACTGAATTTAAAATGCAGATCTTGCTCGATCCCTGCTGTAAGAAAACTTAATTTAAAAAATTATCTGATGTAGCGGAGAGAGGGACATACGAATCCTCACATTGTTGAGGAGGACATTTCAGCCAAAGCTCTTTATAAACTTAGAGTGTGTTCCAAAGATGGGGAGCCACGTTTGTAGCTAAGGGAACAAAAAGAATTTTTTTCCCCCTTTTCAGCAACCGTAACTGAGCTTGGGAGAGGAAATCTTCTCATAAGGGACGGGTCTCAAGAGTAATTCCTTGGCGTTGAGTGGTTGTGTTTTGGGGTTTTTTGAAGAGAAATATAACAAGGCTGTGGCTTCTGCTATAAAAAATATGGGGCTACGTTCCTGAGAGGGATGGGCACAGCCGCTTCAACTGTTAACGTCTTCCCAGGAAGTTGGGGGGTTATCAGAACGAGGCCAGTGGGTAACTGCCACTTACGAATCGTGCCCCGAATGAAGGCCCGTGGGGTGCGCGCATGTGCCACTTTATATGAAGAAAATAGGAGCGAACGGCCTGTCAAAGAAGCCCACACCAGCCCTACAGCACACTCCCGGGTTCTGTCACCCCTTGAATGATTGCCACCAGCCGAGGGAATTTTTGCACCAAACTTTCTGAAGATCGCACTTGACTTTTCTTCTGGAGCATCCGGTCGGACCAAAAACCTGCACAGTCCATTGTCAGGAGTGTTAAAATTATCCCAATATGGACTATAAATCTAATGCTGCTCCTAAGTCTCTAAAAATTATTAGCTTTTCTCTACTTTAGTTTTCTCATTCCTAAAATGAAAATAACTTCAACGATTTCAAATGAGAATTTTCAGTCGTGTCTGTGATAAACTCTCAGCTCTTTGAAGGGGAAGACAAATGAGAGCAATTACATTATATGTTTTAATGAACTAATTCATTCTTCTGACATGCAGGATTACCATCCAGTTTGGTATTGGTCTGGAGAGCGCACTGGGCTGAGTGTACACCTGCTCAGAACCTTTTTAAGTCAGTCACTGTCGCGTCTTGCAGTCACGGCTTGGGGAAAATCAGCATCGGCCAATCCTGGCAGAAGCCCATGAATTTAAAGGACCAGGCAGAGGAGGTTGCAAAGGTTTTTCAGTCCAAAACCCCAGTGCTTAAGCGGCATCTGCTGTAACTTGTTTTTCCCATGGGAAGCAGAGGTTCAGAGAGCTGACGGCATGTGCCCAAGGTCGCGCAGCTGGTTAGGGGTGGGTATGAAAAACAACTGCAATCTGAGTTTAGCTGATCTCTTGACTACTTATTTACTTCTCTAAGTCATGCCGCTATAACTACCTCTCAATTATTTATAGGGCGATTATCTAGTGTATAGATTATTCAGTTCCTTCCTTTTCTCTCTTTCCATTTCCCTGCTTATTAGCATATGTACTATTGAGTGAGCAAGAAAACAGGAGTTGCATGTTTATCTGATAATTTAGTGACCCATCTGCTACTGGGTTTTATTCGAGAGCTCAGAATGCTGCAGCTAGTGGCTAAGAGGAGCGTGGGAGGCTAAGGTTAATGCTAAGCTATAGTCAGGTAAATTTTTCTTCCTTTGAAACTTACATTTAAGAAGTCAGCTTCAGAGCCTAATTCTCTTGTTGATATTAATACTATCTTTATCTCAGGAAGGGCTAGATGAGAAAGTCTTTACAATGAAATTACTTAATTATCTCCCTTCCTCGAGGAAGTAATGAATCAGAAGGGCAGCCGACTTTTGGAAAGAAAGGTCACCTTGTCCATTACCAGCTTGGAGGAGCAGAAAGGGAGAAATAAGGAGAAGTGACAGAGTGAGTGAGAAAGCCAAAGAGCTCTCTTGTAACTCCTGGATGCCGAACTTACGGTGTGACTTCGTACCTCGGTTTAGAGCCCTGAGTTCCCACATCACACCCCCTGCTGCTCACATGTAGCTGCAAAGGGTGTCAAATTGCACAGTACTGGCTGGTTCCATTATGATGGAAAGCAGAGAGAGCTGACTCAGTATGTGAGCTTTATTAAACTCATATTCCGAATTAGCTATACAAGTATTCTTCGAAACCAGTAGTTTCGCTTTGTACAATTGTAGATATTTCTGTATTCTGGCAGCTTTGGCGTGAGTCCAGTGTTCCGAGTCCCTCCTGAGACAAGTCACTCATACCCTCTGACGCTCGGATGGCTCATCTGCAAACCGCGGATGACTGCAGCGCCCGCTCCAAAGGGCCCGTTGTGTTCGGCGGCTCTAAGGGGGACACTGTCCATGCTGATGTGTGCCCGAGGGTGAGAGGGGCCGCAGGGGGGACCGCCTGTCACACAGTGCCCGCCCAGCGGGGTGGCATGACGCAGGGCTCCAGAGTGGGCTCTCTGGCCCACAGGAAGCAGTCGGCCCATTGACACAGGGGCTACGGAGACACCGGCTCTGCAAGTTGCACACCAGAAAGGGTTTAACTCGGATGCGTGTTTGCCGGCCCCATCCCGTGGCCAAGTCAGGTGCTATCTACCAGGTGCGGCCTGGGAGGCCACGGCTGCTGTTGTAGTGCTCGGTGATGAAGATCGGGCTTCCCTTCTCCCGAGGCCTCCATGAGCGCCGATCAGTTATTTATCCCAACTGGTGACGTGATTCCGTGTCAGCGTGCCAGTGTTTGTCACAGAAGCTCATGTAATCGTCTAGTTCGGGACACTTTCCCCTTCTCTCCACGGGGCCCCTGGCACAGCCTTCCCCCACCTCCAAGCATTCTGGTCGCTGTCCTGGTTTGGTGTAGCCTGCGCAGCCGGGAACTGCTCTGAAAGATGAACGAGTTTCATTGTCTTTAAATATTTATTTTTCTTTATGGTCTAATGTGTCTTCGTGGTTGCGGGGATCTTTTACCCCTAACTGTAGAGAACACACCATCAGTTAGCTGCTGGTTTCGTTCAGTAATTCAGCCTGGAGGTCCCGGGCCTTGCTCATCCGGGCTCGTGAGGACACTTCTCGTCTCTCAGTCCCGCCGAGGGTTGTCCTGGGATTTGTGACGGTCTGCATTGCACAGAGGACATGGAAACATTATGGACTTAAGTGGTGTGCCTCTGTCCCTTGTCACACTGGAGGACTCAGGGCTGGAAATCCAGGCATCTCTCTTTTGTCATTTGTGCCCATTGAGGACCAGCGGTCTCTGGAGAAAACCAGCCGTTTACCCCCGGAAACGAGTCATCCGATTTTGGGGGGAGAAATGCCATTTAATCGGGTCTGATGGGTTCAATGCTACTTCTTAAGATAAATGATGAAAATATCAGCATCATAGTACACAGAAACCCAGTTCTTTTGGTTTAATCTCACTGAAAAGCATTACAGCCCACTTACTGCTTCAGTCTCCTTCCCTAATGTTTTTAGGCCCTTGGCTCAAGGAGATGGGGGCGGCTCTGCATCCTTTCCCATGCCCCGCAGACGCTGGCTCAGGCTTTGTTTGCTTCAGAACCTCCGGGAGTGCGAGGATCGGGGAGGGGCCTCAGGGCCCTGTACTTTTCCGAAGCTCCCCGGGGCTCTGTGGTTTGAGAACGTCCAGTCCGGAACCGCAGCTCTCAGGCCCCTTCTGGCTTTGAAAGAACCACAGCCCCAAGCTCTCATCCACTTGGTGAATCTAGATGTGAACATGTGTTCTTCCGGAGCATTTTTTAAAACGGGTGCTTAGTTCTGCAAATGGACAGCCTCTGGCTCACCGGTGCACCTAAGGGAACCAGAACTAGCTAAGGCAGGGCCTCGTCTGCCAAAACAGGGGAAGCCACGGGGCGCCAGAGGGCCTGTGAAGCCATTGGGTCAGTATGATGCCTCATCCTTCGGCATCAGGGTTTGTTTGTTTGTTTGTTTAAATAGTCATATTTTGTAATTACAACAGATTTGTGGGTTTTATGCTTAACATGGAACTTCAGAAAGGTTCCTGATGGTAGCTGGGATTGGGTCCCAGGCCTCTGGAGGTCCGAGGTCACATGTCTCTTCTATCAGCAGTACCTCCGTCTGCACTGAAGGTTACCCTTGAGTAACGACTCCTAAGTATGTGGCCCCACGGGGTCAGACCAAACACGCCTCTGAAACCCCCACAGAAGTCAGCCCCACGAGGACCCCATGCCAGGGCGTGGGCCGAGTTGCTGCCAGGGGTCACTGATACGCCTGCAGAGTTAGGATGCACACTTTCCATTGCTGCCGCTCTTTCTGAATATTCACATGACAGAATTACTTCTCCTGTTTAAAAAAATAATTAGACCCTGGCTGCTGTGGTTCAGTGGACTGAGTGCCAGCCTGCAAACCAAAGGGGGTTTCCTGTTTGACTCCCACTCAGGGCACATGCCAGGTCCCCAATAAGGGGCACGCGAGAGGCAACTACACATTGATGTCTCTCTCCCTCTCTTTCTCCCTCCCTTCCTCTCTCTTCCCCTCTGTCTAAAAATAAATAAATAAAATCTTTTTAAAAAAATAGTAATAGAGCGTGTTAATTAGAAAAGGAGGTGAGGCAGAGCAGGAAGAGGCAAGAGCAGTGTGGAAAGACGCCGGTGCTCTTACTGACCGCAGTCCCACTGTGGCCCAGGGGTGGCTGAGCTCTCCCCCAGGACATTCTGTTTTTTTAAGATGCTCCTGATGCCCTGGCTGGTGTAGCTCAGTGGATTGAGCGCGGGCTGGGAACCAAGCGGTCCCGGTTCGATTCCCAGTCAGGGCACATGCCTGGGTTGCGGGCCAGGTCCCCATGAGGGCCATGTGAGAGGCAACCACACATTGCTGTTTCTCTCCCTCTCTTTCTCCCTCCCTTCCTCTCTCTCTAAAAATAAATAAAAATAAAATCTTTAAAAAAAAAAAAAAA